>JACXIK010000034.1:2030056-2165739 GCA_014737385.1 Bombus superbus
CGTTGAATCGGCGTCGTTCGTCCTCGGACACGAACGTACGCGGAACGACGAGCAGCACTGGTCTTGAGAATTACGCGTAAGATACGTCTGCACGGTATAGTGGATGTTTTAGCAGAGAATGTGGTTAATCGATTATAAAATTAGCGAGGAAAATTGCTGGACGTTAGCGGGGGGGAAAAAACGACAAATACGATAATAGCGACGGCTGTTGGGAAAAGGTGCGCAAGATCGAGAGAGAATCGTACGTGGCCGGGGTTCTGGCGTTAATACTATTATTAGCTCGGTTGGTTAGCCTAGGAAGAGATTCATTAGACAGAGTACTGGAAATAGACTGGACGGATAGAAGAGTAAGAAGCAAGGTGGAAGCTGGTTCGTTAATGATAGCGTGGGCAGAGGCAAGTTAGGTAATTGGAATAACGAAGTGGAAGCTACTTTGTTGCGAACTGCGAGCAAAGCTGTGCGTTGGAATTTCTAACACGACGACTTTCGCAGTTATTAGAGAAGACGACGTTGGCGATAAGATAGCGCGGTACGCGAAAGTACGCGTCGTTACAGTTACCGGAAATCGATCGACCCTGTAAACGTTTGTCTCGTTGCTTTCGCAAATGTTTCTTTCGTTAGAGGAACGGATCGTCTAGGCTCTGAAGAAACCTAAACGGTGGTAAGCCGAACTCTAATAACGACGGGTTAAGCTCGAGTCGTAGGCTAAACTCTAAAGAGACGGACGATGGTTGTCACAGGCTTGGACGTAATAACGATTCAGAGCAGAATGATCATTTCCGTTTCAGAGAACGGTAACCTGAGGGCTCACTATACGAAAACGACGGTACGCGCCGGGGAGGTTCTGCGACTGGCCGCGGTTTTCCAAGACACGCGGAGGGCACCGGTCTCCAGTGGTATTTCCGGTGTCGTTAGCGGTGTCCCGGAGGGCAAGAGTTCAAGGTCGTCGGAACGAGATCAGTACGCGCAGTGCCTGGATTCTCACGGCCACGAGTTGTTCGCGCCGCTTTCCGCCAGAGGAGAGTTCTACGCGACTTGTCAAAGCGGAAGCCTCGACACCGGAAGCGACGCCGTGCTCTACAGGGTTCATCAGCTTGCCAGAAGGGATCTTCCCCTTAGGGTAAGCTCGAGCAAAATATTTTCTTGGCAAAAGCGGAGATAGCGAGTTAGGACGGTCGACTAGCGTAGCAACGAAGCATGTTTCTTCGTTCGATCGTCGCGAGGATGGCGCGAAGCTTGCGACGCACAATAACGATCGAGTACGGAAATTTCCATCGATAGGTACGGCTGGTTGCCGGACCCTTGCCGATACCACTGCCACGAGATTACAGCGGCCTGATGCAGCTGGAAGGTGCAACCAGGGGTCCCATAGTATTGGGATGCGCGGTACCTCTAATGCCCGAGAGGCCTGTACCGAATTCCACGGTCCCCGAGCTACTCGAACTCGTTGCCACAGGGCCAACGGCGCCCCGAGTGAAAAGGGCGCGGCTAGGGTGCCCGTCCGAAGCACGGTTGCTGGCGTCGCCGAAGATGCAGCGGTTACTTTCGGCTTGCAGGTAAAGATCCGCGCGATAAGGATGCGACTCGTCTCTTTGCTTTGTATCGTTTGTTGGCGTTCGCGGTAGATACCTCGGACGATTGACAGATGGTGAATTTTCGTTGAAATTGCAGAAGAGCGCTCGACCAGAGAGCAACGGAACCACGCGTGGCGCCGCCGAAGCCGCCCTCCAGCGGCGGCCAATTAAAAGAACTACATCTGAAGGAGATCAAATCCAAGCCAGAAGCGAAACCGATCCTTCAGAGTCTAAAGGAGGGGCTGGAGCACATTAAACGAACGACCATCAGGGATCGTAGCAACAGCCGAGCGAGTAGCAACAACCACAGCTTCCTCGACCGGATCTCGAGGATAGCTCAGGGTGGCAGAAGCAGGAATCCAGCCAAGAAATCGGCCTCGTTCACGTTCGCCGTTCGGCCGGAAATCGGGATGAGGTCCGAGAGATACGCCAGCCTCGAGTCAGAAACGAATCTACTGCAAGCATCCCCGTCCTCGAGACAGCAAGTTCAACGATCCGTTTCTACCAGTGTGTTGGAGGTTCAGACTCAACAGGACCTGGATCCTCCGTATTCCAAGGTCAGGGACAGTTTAACTCCGTTACCATCGACGCCGCCATCGAAGACGGAGGAGATCTACGCGGAGATTTGCGAGCCTACGAACGCTAGTTCTCCGGAAGAGAAACCTCCTCCTCCTCCGCCACCAGGAGGAAAGAACGGGACCAGAGAGAAGGACAGAGGTTACGTGAAGCTGGCGTTGCCTCGATCCGAGGTGTCCGATCTGAACGCCGGTGACGACGAGGAAGGAATTTACAACACCGTCTGCTGATCGCCAATGATTCCAACCGGACGATATCGCGCGATCGAGAGAAAGAAATCGCGCACGACGAGCGACCGAGAGACAATTACGGTTCCACGCGATGCCATGCAATTTCTCCGGCGATGGCAATTTCGAAGGTTCGCGCGCTCCACGAAACGATCGAGCGTTCGCCCCTACCGAATCGAGAAAGCAGAATCGCTTAACGTAGAATTTTCGATGTCGCGAAACGCTAAAGAAAAACGAGGTAGGTACGAACAACCGAGAAATAATGCAACGGCCGTTCGATTCCGACGACGTTCTAGGACGCGACGAACGCGTATCGGTTCGTTGATCCGTCTCGTAATCTCTCTGATCGATCTCGGAACTACTAAATCGAAAGTCGCTGTCGAGTTTCCATTGCACAGGGAATGAAAATAAAAGAGCAACATCCTGCTAATTATAATTTCCCTCCTGCGAGATAAACAACCTGTTCTCGAACGGAACGGAACGACCAACCTTTCGAAAAGCTTCGCTCGTAAACAGGATCAGAGTCTCCGACGCGCCTCGTAAAAATCCACCGACGACGGTCGTCGAACGATCAACAACAGCCAGACAGGCAACGTCCCGAGATTTTCAGTCGCAACGGAACGCATAAAATTTCCACTTCAACCGCGATCGATCCCGGCCTAAATCGATCTCCAACGAGCCGAGCCAGTGAACGTTCTAATTGCATGGAGCAGGTTCGCCGCGGATCGCCTATTCCGCGCGATCCGCGACGAATCGTTAGGACGGTGGGCGCGGATTCGATCGCCAGGAGGAGGACTCGTCAACAGACTCGTTAACACACGGCGGACATTAAGCATGGCTACGCATCGAGCGGAGTCGTTGGTAGTCCATTGACGGGGATAACGTGCTACTTCCTGGGTCGGACCGGAGAACCGTTGGGGCAGAAACGCCGCTGCGGCGCACCAGCGGAATTTACAACGCCATTTGCCCAAGAAATTATCCTCCCGGCGTCTTTTTCTCCCCTTTTTCCGCGGCGAGAGAGCGGCGGCGTCCTCCACGGGGAACCGGACGGAAGATTTACAAGGCTGTTGACCGGGGAAAATGATCGCGTAATTGCGGTCCCACGTGTGCGCAGCGGATGTAGCGGGTCTCGTCGGGACGCCGCGCCACTTCCGGTACACCGAGGAATCTGTGCTGCGACCGATCGATATTGTCGGAAGCGACCGACGACCCGTATTCCACGATCCACACCACGCACACGCCAGTGAAATTCGACGATTTCGTCGGTTGTGATCCGTGTTCTTTGGAAAAGGACTGCGATGGACGGAGCGAAAGAAACAGTTCCTTCTTACTTGGATGCGTGCGGACGATTTATCTCGCGACGTTTATATTTTACAAACGAATCGTTTTCATGCTCGAAGAAGAGAAATAGAAAGACAGGCGTTCCGAACATTGTTGTACAGTTGTTGGTAACGTTTTGGACGCGTGACGACGGTTGCCACGACGACCGGCGTCTTGTTGTACATTTGTTGATACTTTGCGTGCTAGCTGCGAACGCTCGCCAGAAACGATTTGTAATTTTCTTACTGTATAGTTATTATTTGAAAATACACTGATTTCCAGTTGACACGTGTGATGTTCTGTTTTTTAGTCGTAGAGAGCGAGACGATACCCGTTACCGATTACAACGGCATCTGAAACGTTCCTCGCTGTACGCACGAGCAAACCGATCGAATATTTTAACATCCGCGGTACACGGCGAAATCTATCGATCGATCGTTGTACCGTAATTCTCTTTCGAAGATAAAGTTTCTCGTTGGGAGAAATAAATCTTGCGGAGAACAGTCGTACCTGATTAGCTTTGAAAGTTGCGCGTTAATTAGAGATAATTTTGAATAGATAAGGTTGTAAAGGTACGTGGACCGGAAAAACCGTGAAAAATACGTAATAATAGCGTTACTGATGAAGAGAGTAATTTTTTACTATATCCGGTTTCAATTACGTATCATTAGCCTTTCGTTCCTATCATAATAGAGCATGTCCGTTGATTTATGGTACATCCAACCAGGATATATCATTTGCGCGCGACTCTTTTGCGACACAAGCAAAACCATTTGTTACGCTTGGCAATAACGTTTCATCCGCGCGATTTAACGTAATATAATTCGAGAGCTGCGCGTAGAAAGGAAATTGAAATTTCTATTCCGACTAATATCGCTGAGAATTTATTCTCGTTGCGCGTAGCAATCAGGACGCGGCGCGTCACCATTTGCGTCGAACAATCGTCGGCTAAAATCTCCGCGAGTCGTCGATCGCAGAAAAATCGCTGAGCCGCTTCGTTTCGTCGAAATTCTCGACAGAGAACGTCAGCTTCGAAACGGGCAGAAAATCCAGTCCAGCCCGGTCCGCCTCTCGCTTCCGACAATTTTCTTCGCGACAATCGTGCCAAGCAACAAAATCGTCGAAGAATACGAACCGCGTGGATTCCGTTAACAAACGGTTTTTAGACGGATCGTAAAGGAGCCTGGACGTTCCGGGAAAAGAAAATTAGCAGCGTCTCAGGAGGGTCTAGGTCGTCGAAATCGGTCGAAATCGGTCGAAATCGGAGTAGCCGATTGGCGAGGATGCTCATCTCCGACGATCGATCTATTAACCGCGTTACACGGAGTGACTGGTTGGTTGGCTGGCTGGCTGTTCGTGGAACGAACGACGAGGGGAAGTTTCGTGAGTTCGCGTGGTTCGATCGTTCGTTTTAAACGTGTGGTTAGGCGAATCTAAAGAAACGCTTCGAGCAAACTAGAGAGCCAGAAATACGAGCGAAAAGGTGGACGAGCAACAGGATCCTGTCACGCTCGAAAATCCCTGACAGGCATAATCTTCTCCCTTTCTGACGGTTCCTCTGTCTACGACTCACGAGTGGCGGCGTTCTTGTTCGCGGCGTTTCGCGTCAAACAGAACGGCCGAATAAATCAACGAGGAGCAGGTGGGGTTTCGGCAACGCTGTTGGCTTTCGATTAAACGACGCGTCGCGTAACGGCGATCGTCGTTCGACGCACGCGTTCGTCGACGTTCAAACCAGCAACGGTATAATTGATTTCGATCGAATTTGGATCGGACGGACAGAGAGGACCTGTAAATTCGATCGATCGTTGGTTTCGTTTCCGAACCAATATTACGCCCGATAATTCAAAGTCGTTAAAATCTCTTCCGCGTGTCGTTTGTCGATTAAAAAATCCCGACAACGACCGTCCAGCCAGTCCACGTTTCCTTTAATCCATCCGTTGCCCGTTAAAACTGGAGACCGAAAGCGCTTCAGAGGCAGAACTCCCGCGGTGGAGCTCGCTCTTCTCTTCGTTCTATACAACGCGTTTTAACAAGAGTCCCGTTCCCCGAGAGCACAGTCTCTCGAATACAACTGTCGTCATTACATACGCTTTCATGCCGTCCGCGCAGCAGCCGGTTCACCCACGATCAAGAAAATTGAAAATGCAGAGATAAACACGCCGGCTGGCTCTGACTTTGAGGAATAATATAACGTGAAACGATCGTCAGCGGCTATAGGTCATTAATGTTTTACGAGCACGTAGAGCGCACAGCTGCGTCCGTTCAATTACAACTAACAGGGAGAGCCACGAATGCCCATCTCTCTCTCCTGTCCTTCTTTCTCTGTCTCTGTCTCTTTCTCTTTCTCTTTTTCTGTCTCTGTCTCTGTCTCTTTCTCTTTCTCTTTTTCTGTCTCTGTCTCTGTCTCTGTCTCTTTCTCTTTCGGATCGTTTCCACCGACCAGCGCAGCGATACGCGTTTATGTCCATTAATATTAACGGCTCGAAACAACGATAATAGCGAACAACTATAGGGATCCCGAGGTGTTTTCCTTGACCATGCCGACTGAACTCTACGGTGGTCCCTGAGTCTGCGTCCAACGAGGTACGCGTTGTTGTCCAGCCTTTCGTTCCATCCATCGAACACTGCCAATGATTGGTAACAGATACTCGTATCGTGTTACTGAATTTTGGATAAATCGTTAAGCGGATAACGGTCGCGTATACGGTCTTCGTATAAACATTTACGCGATGCACCGCGAAACTTTTCCTTTGAGAATTCATTACGCGGCGCGATCCGCGTAACGCGATCACCGTACGTTATTTTCCTGCTACCGAACGAGATTCGTTTTACGTCGCGTATAGTACGATCGAGATAGGCCATCGAGACCATACTTTCGCCATTTCGTCCTACTATATTCTCAGAGCTCGTTCGACTTTATATAGATGATCCAACGATGGTCTACGTCTTTTCTTTTTTCTTTTTTTTTTTTTTTTGACAAAACGAATCGAATTTATAAACGATATGCCTCGTTTCGAACTTTTAGCGGCGCGACCGTGCACGCACCGAAACGATCGTTTCTTGGTCCTCGATGCTCTCGAAATTAACGCGCCTTTGTCGTTCAAAACGAGTCAACGAGTCGTAGCGGTGTTCGCATTACGCTGTTCGAAAGTTATCGCTACGAGAAGTACTAATTATCGCGTCGATCTTCCAGTGTTCGAGCGTGACTTTAAAATCTCTATTTCATTTTCATCTTTGGCCGCTATCGATCCATCGCTTCTAATCCGCGCAGTCCGTGCACTCGCTTCGTCCGTTTCCCGTTGCGAAACATATTTATAATTACCTTGGAGGGCGATCAATCGTTCAGCGACCAAGCACGACGAATAAAGGCGGAACGAACGATTCAATCGCCGCGTTACACGTGCGTCCACATTTCAGAACGGTTGATCAGAGAGGCGAGACAACAGGCACCGGACACGAGTACACGGATTTCTGTAATTACCATTCGCTGCACATATCACCCGGCGAACGTGAAACTCGGACAAACTGGCCGCCGTTCGTCTTCCAACGGCTGGGTGCTATCGTCGATTTGTTGTTTAGCGAAAAACACAAGGGCGGAAACCATCTAAAGTAGCGTCTGATCGAAAGTCGATCGAGGCTTTCGTAGCAAAACTACTCCCTCCCACTGCCCATCCTACCGTGAAATCTGCAAATTCCCTGTCTCTCATTTCCACGTTCCTCTTTCTAGCCGGCTAGGGCTATCCCCGATAGGGATCGCTTATCGCTCGTTCCACGAGGAACCGAGAAAGTACGAAAAAGTTGCTGCAAAGGATCGATGCGATCGACTGGAACCCGTCGGCCAGCCTGTGGATCTTCGAGTCAAGAAACCTTCCACGGACCTGCCGAATCTCGTTTTCCGGCTACCACGACACAGATACGTCAACACCTCGGCCGATTTTCCTACCTAGTCCGGAGATTTCCTCGATGGATAGTAGCCGATCTCGAGGAAAGACGAACGAAACGGCGAGTAACGAGCAAACCTAAACTCGACTAGCCTCCCTGAATCTGGTTGCTTCGGTTCTGCGCAAACAGCGAATCGCAAGGACGCGATAGGCTGGTGGATCGATCGAGACAACGGAGCTATCGGGGTCCGGTAATCTTGGTCCACGGGTGCATATTTCAAGATCGGCATGCGTGAACGATCTCATGGCCGTCGGGTTGCCTTGCGGTCGTGTAACTCACCTTTACAACGTTAATGCGACGGCCACGCAGAGCGACCTATCATATTTCGCAGCCCTGCTCGCCTGATCGACGAGCCGTGTTTTAATATGCAAATTAAAATGCAAATAATCCGCCTACCCTTTCGCCCTGCAGCGTCCTCTCGACGTTTCACCCTCGTTCAGCCTTCGTCCAAGCTCGGCCAGTTGTCATCCCTCACGGTAGAATAGTTTTCGGCCATCCGTTTCGGTCTTCTTTCTTTTTCGCGTCTCCGCGCGAACGATTCTTCCGACGCTTCTCCACTGCCTTCGCCAGGGAACGCGAGAACCAACGAGGCGAACATCGTCCTAGAAACAAATTTTACAGTTTAGCGGGAAGCTGTCGTTGCTGTAAAAAAAAAAAAAAAAAAAAAAAAAAAAAACAGGAAGAGGAGAAAAGAAAAGAAAAGGAAAAAAAAAACAGGAAACATATCAGAGCTACTGTACGAGTTTTACGTTTCGCTTTAGAGGCTTGCAGGGAGAGGATACGGTATCGAAAGTTGGACCGTGCGCTTATCGCTGGACGAGGATGATATTTCCAGATTACACGCGACGATTAGATACGTACTTGACACTGTATTTACGATTAATTGTCAGGATCGCGTATATTACCGCGGCTCTTCAACGGAGTAAGTAAATTAATAGCAGCACCGAAGAATAATGGCATAGAAATTAGAGTTGGTAGCACGTGATGGAGAGAAATGAAGCAGTCTGGATAAATGCGTGTCCAGAAATTAATAGTTTTAGTAGTGGATTTTTTAATTTGCAAATTGATTGTTCCCAGTAAATAATATAAGATTTAACCGTAAGATAGATTCAAGACGATCGTTGTCTATAATTACGATCCATTAACACCGTTACTAATAAAATCCACTATTAGCGCTCCTTACCAAATCTATGTAATTAAGATACGCAGAGAAAGCATTAGGCTGCTCGTAAACAGAAGTCTCATCGTTAAAGTCTCGTTAGAACCCTATATTTTGTTACACGATCAGCCTACATAGATCCCTAAAGTATTAGCCGTAGTAGTTATTTTCCAAAGCATTATTCACTCGTACGCTCGATATTTCAAAGTCTAAATTCATGTAAAATACGACCGAATGGTGTAATAATTGAAGGCAAGTGCAGCGTTAATTAGACTTTATATTTCTTTATGACAAATGCAGCTTCCCAACACAGGAAACTCTTCTTCGTCTTCTTTTACTTATTTATCAAGAGAAGGTCGCAACTCGAGGAAGATTAGAAAATACCGCGTTATATCGTTGGTAAAAACACGGCGAGCCTCGAATACTCGAAGAAGTAATTCTTCCACGTACAACAAACAGCTTTTTCTCGATGACGTCGCGTATTTTACGTCGAAAATACGGTTTCTTCCTCGCGGATCGTCTCAGAAACCGCTGCCATCGTCCGCGCTGTCTTCGGAGACGGTTGCCAAAATGTATTCTGCCCTTACGAATCGCAACTCGAATTTCATATCGCCTGTCCGTATTCGAACGATCGTTACTACTCGCCCATTCGTACAATTCGTTCGGATCTGTTGGTTGCCGAGTCCGCTGGCGGGAAAAAAACCGGCGAAAAAGGTGGCACGAATACGCGGCAATTTAACAATTCGGAGCCTTTCGATCCCACAAGCCGGACCCATAAAATTCACTCCTCCGGATCTCCTTCTCAACCGATCCGTAAAACGCCGGGACGGCAGTAAAGTTTCCTTTGGTTACTTTCAACGCTCGTCGACGGTCATCGATCGAGTTAAAGACACCTCGTTACACAGCCAACCGACGAAAGACAATATTATTACGGCTTTCTCCTGTCCAGCGTATTCAGGTTATATTTACCATGCAACCTAGATCACACGGTGATCGAACGTTCGTCGATATTATTATCGACACAAGTGGAACACTTTCTTTCGAATGTCTTTCGTAGGTAGGATCGTGCGTGAAATAGGCAGCACCGAACGAATAGCTGTCGAAAGACAGCCCGATATACCTTCTTCTCCCTCGTCGTTCCTTAATAAGCAGAGAATAAGCAAGCAACGACATTGTTCGGGTGCCATTCGTTGGACTATAAGGGACGAAACGTTCGACGTAGCGTTATCTGATTCTTGAGAACGATTTGAAAGAGCTGAAAGCGCTGAAAAGGTTTTTGAAATAGTACGCGAAGGGGAGTTCTCCTTTGTATCCCGGTCTGGATGATCTCTCGGATTTTACCAAGGAGATGTTTCTTTCTTTTGACGTAGGTAATAAGTAGTGAGAGTGGGTTGCGTGAGATTTAGAATACGCGCATAGGTCGACGAACTGTAACAATAGATATTTTCTAAAACGATATCAACGTCAGATATCTTGAAAAAAAAAAAAAAAGAGAAAAGGAAAGAAACGTCCATCGTTGTTTCGCGCTAGGCTCGACGAAACGTACTCGAGATGAATAACAACGAACGATCGAACGTGAGTAGATTTAGTCGCGTAGGATTTGATAAAATCGCCTCGAACGAAATTGTGTCGCGTACCAACGTTTTCGGTCTAAAAATTTCCCACTTCCCTCTGACAGTTATTAAATCGTTTTACGCGGTCTCGGAATTGCGAAACGCGAAGAATTGGAAAATTTATCGCCACGGAGAACTGGGTAATTTACGTATAGAGACGACGGTACAAAATGTCGAAGCGTTGTTGGAAGGAACGTCCGCTATATAGAGATTTGTCGTACGGATTAGAATTTCAATTCATGAATTTACATGCAACGTTATAAAGTGTTAAATCTCCGAAGGATGCTTCTGTAAAACGTGGCAGACATACGGAATATGGAAATATCGAACGTTATACAGGAGGTATCGGATATCGAGGAACGGACGTTTACATGTGTTTAGAAGAAACGAAGGATGTAATACGATATTGGTACGTGTGTACGCGGCAAGTTGAAAGAAATTATACGATAGATCGGACGTGTACTATCGGCTCGATCAAATTATTAATAGTCTGGCGCAAGCAACATAGGCGCGCGCGGTAACGCGCGCGTCCATAGTTTCGAGCCGCCAGGTGCCCTGAAAAGCATCGAATTGCAAGTTTTACTCTCCTAGGACAGCAAGACATGGCGAACGGAAAAGGTCGTTGAAAAGGTTAGGACGAGCGAAAGAAAACCGCAACTCGAACAAAACTCGGAACGATCCGGAGGCCTTAGGATGAAAACCGCGCGCAATTCCACCCCTGAGAACGCTTTATCTTTCTTCAGAGGCGATTCGAAAGGCCGCAGGCTGCCGGTTCGATTCATCGTTGGCGAAAAAAAATCGCTGGCCGATTCGCAGATTGCGTCTCAAGGCGACTCTGGTCGGCACAATCGCGCTCGCTCGTATATAAGCCAAGATGAATCCCCGAGCCATCGTACGCGTAATGTCTTCATTGAAGCAGCCTCCTATCATAATCTCGCTATGATGGACGAGCGGTCTTTATGCGGGGACGCAGAATGGAACGAGATTAAACGAACGGTCATCAATAGCGTGAAAGGCGAAGCTCGTGGAAGGAACGCGAGGAAAAAAGGAGGGAATGGGTTGAAGGGGGTGACGAGACGACTCAATTAGTCGCGTCCTACCCGTACAATCTGTCACGATATGCGCGAAACTCTTTTCTCCGAGTCGGCTGTTGCGAGGATCGCGCGCCGCCGGCGAGAGAGCCGCCGCGATTTGCACCGGTGACAAATAACGCGTCGTCGAGCGATCGCGTCCGAACCGACAGAGCGAGAACGGTATCGCCGGGCAAATCTCACGCGCCATTTCCTCACTTTCTCGCGTCTAATTTTCTTTCCTTCTTACGAGAGGCAACGATCGGATCCTTTATTCGGAAATTCTTTTTTTTTTCTTTGTTTTCTTTTTTAGAATCTTATTCCAATTCGACCACGTTGTTCGTCACGGACGGGTAGATCGTACGCGTGTTCGATGAAAGTCGAATGCTGTAAAACTCGCGTCTCTCGTCGAACACCGTACGAGGAAAGGATAACACGTTTTAACGACGGACTGACGGATTCGCGGCAAGCCTCTCGTAGGAAAAGCGCTAATCACGGTTAACAGGCTTCGGTCCGTTTCAGCCGGCCGATATCGCTGTATTAATTCGTTCGCGCGCAAAACTTAATTCATCGCGCTTCCCTTCTGCTCGTGCACCGCCTATGTAATTAAATTCCTACGGATGGAACGGTAGGTGTGCAACAGCGGCAGAACCTCGATCGGACGACACCCTGTCGTATACGACGTCGTTCGATGCATAGCAAGTAGTCCTGGAAGATCGGTCGTCGGTAACTCGGAACGTTCTGTCTACGAAGGAATCGAACGAGTCTACTTATCTCTGCTGTCCTAGCGGAGTTACGCCGCTGATCCACCCTGTACACAGTGGGTCACGAAAGTATCGGTACGTCCGTGATCGAGCCTTTTGTAATTCATCGTCGTGACAAACTATTCGTAGCGCGGACGAACGGCACTGGAAATTCCGAGTATGCAATCTCCTGTTCGTTCCGTGATATACGCGGGTTTTATCGTTGTCAAGCGTTTAAATCCCTTCTTAGAATTTTTGTCGTAGTTCGCGATCGTGGTACACGGGTAGATGAAACCCGAGACATTTGTTACGCCGATGTTGACCGGCGTGTTGTTAAAAGCGACGAAGATTTCGCTTTTGAAAAGGTACGAAAGCTGCGAGAGCTTTTAATTGAAAAATATGTACACCAAGTTTGACGTCGACTTACTCGTTATACGATACGAGCTTCGAACGTCCGACTAACGACACGAGCACACGTTTACTTCGCTATACGCGATATCCTCTATTACGTGGTTGGTTAATTGGACTAACAATGAATCATTTACCTAGTAAGGCGGATAATTGGTAATTTACTGGGTTTACATCTGTGCGTGTAAAATATCCTGATTGCGTTTCAGCATTCGCAAACGAATTGCGTTTATTCATACGGTTAATTAACAAGTCGCATAAATTTTCGTTCAACTCCATAGCAGTGACTATAGGCTATTAAAATTTGCATACATTTTCCAATTCATCACGAGTTCTTACGAATGATTTACGAGACGTCTTTACGCGAAACAGTTGTCTAGTCGAAGATGTGGCGCGAAACCTTTCCTATCCGTACCTACCTACCTATCATCCTTTCTCCAAATATACCTCGCGCCTAATCGCAAATTTATAGAGTTGTTCCCGAAACGTCGAAGCTCGCTTCCTTCGTCCTATCGTCTTCGGATTCGACCGAACGTGGATAAAGTACGCGGACCATCGTGAAAGGGGCAAAAGCGCGCATCGCACGGTGAAAATCAAAATTTCTATCGAGCTTTACGCAACAGTGTCGATGGTGTTACTCTCTCCCGCGGCACGGTAGTCCAGCTATGGTTCGTCGATAACGCAACTGCATGCAGTTGCATTATTGCGAGGCAAAGATGGGAGAGGTTCGTTGGGGTGGCGTGGAGGGGCAGCGAAGAAGGTGGCCAGGCCAGAGGAAAAGAAGAAGGAGAAGAAAGACAAGGTGGAGGAGGCGGAGGAGGAGGAGGAGGGCACGTTGGCGTCGCCTGGAATGCCCGCGGACCACGAACGGTGCCGGTACGACGGGTTTACCTTTTACAGCCTACCTACCGGTCGTTTCACTGCGACTGCACCTTCCACGTCTGCGTTACCACTCTTTTTCGCCGTCGAATTTCACCTGGCCGGATAAAGAACGCGGATAGCTACGCGGCTTCGCTCTGACCTCTGCGTTTCTTTCGGTTTCGTCCATGACTCTAGCCTGACTCTGTTCTTCTCTTCTTTCTTTTTCCTTCTTTTTCTTTTTTTGTTTTTTTTTCTTTTCTTTTTTTTTGCTACAAAACGGTAGGTACTTTGAGAACGTTGGAGAGGAGAAGTGGCGACGACGTCCAGCGTTACTGTATCTAAATTCCTTTGTGAATTTTTTACGACCAGCTGCTTTTTACAATCGCCAACGAGGCTTCCTGATCGACGCTTTCGACGCGTACTGGACGTTAAAACCGCGCTCTAAGTACCGCGCGAACTTTAAAAAGATTCGAATCTCGAAAACGTTATTACTCCGGGTGTATAAATTGTACAGGGATATCGCATCATCTTCCTTCGAACGAGGAAAGGTGCTATTATTTCGCGCTGCTCTCGGTTTGCATCGGTGGCTTAATTATTAACACCGCGGCTGGAATTAATTAACCTAGCTCGACGCGTTTCGAAAGAATGGCAAAGAAGGACGGAAAGACAGGCCAACGAGGATGAGGTAACTACAAGTATCATCGCGTAGATGTCACAATTTCCACGATAATGTTTATTCATGATCACGATTAGCCACTTACCACGCAGCCTATCGCTCCGTGCAGCGTGGCTCGTGAATTTTCATGGGCCATTACTTTCTCGTTCTTGAGAATCGATCCGATCTTGATGCACGAAGCCCAGTCTCTCTCTCTCTCTCTCTCTCTCTCCCTCTCTCTCTCTCTCCCCCTTTCGAGTCAGCAGAACCGTAGAATCGCAGATCCGTTCTACGATCGCAAAAAAAAATTTGATCGCGATTGAGTAAGTTTCGGTCGCTCGTTGCGGCTATTGCAGCTAGGGGTTGGTTTATTCGAGAGACAACCTTGGAACGATGGAATCTCATCGACTGGAAAATTGGATGCGATAATTAGAGTAGGATTTTACTCGTAGGCGATAAGAAGATGCGCGTCTCGTACGACCTTTCCTCTCGATCGTTCGACGTTTTCAAAGACCTTCGCGATCGCGTCAAATCTCGAGCCAGCCACGAGATTCGAAATTTCCCTCAATTCGAGATTCGACTAGAAGAGGTCGCAGACGAGACCGCGGTGCACGGTCAACTGGCGTCTTAATCCAGAGGGCCGGCGCGCCACCCACGCGCTCGCGGCTCGTTAGACGACAGACGCGATTTGACCCATTAGCACAATCGCACAACGTGGCTAACGGAACCGGCGGAGGCGCAGACCGGAAAACAGCGGCGCGATTCAGAATGCCAACGCGTGCCGCATCGCGCTCGCCTTGCCCTGTATGTCCATATACGCGACCAGTCGCCTCGCTCACCTACGAGTACTCGCGCGTGCGTGCACGCGCTGCCACGAAAAGGAATTTCCCTCGGACCAAGACACGGCGAAAGCTCGGCGGTACCGACGACAGGATCGGCCTGGCCGTCCGACGAGTCTGCCATTAAAATCTTCGACCTCGACCAAGCGGAGATCCGACATCGCCACAGAGGATACAATACGTGGCGAGCGAACGATCGTTTATCGAGATGAAAAGTGGGCAACGGCTGGTTTCGCTATTAATCGGGCCGTGGTTGCCGGTGAAAAGAAGAAGCAGGTAGCCGGAGAGCGTCGAATGAGAAACGCGGCCCATCACGGGCAGACGCGTGTAGAAAAGAAGAGCATCGGACAGGTCCGGTTTGTCGAACGTGGGCGCGATGCCCTCTTCTCGCAATGATCCCCGCGATCTACACACAGAGAGATCCCGCGTACCCTTGTCACCGGCTGCTCCTCCAGCCCCGCTTTCAAGGATTTCGGACGAAAGGTTCGCGAGCGGCCAAGAGCGGGTGAACGCACCCTGAAAGCCAGGACGTTGTCCCTAGACGCCTACGTGGGTTTCGTCTGGATCTCCACAGGCCGGCTATAGGCTAAACCGCGGCAAGGACCCGCGGTGAATTTCTAAGAAAGGCTATGCAATTTTCGAGGCCTGTTCCGGAGCGGTCTTGTTAGCCGACACGCGAAAATTTATCACCCCGTCGTCGTTACAAGCGGCTAACTATCTCTCGTGCTCCTCGCGCCGACCGGATAGGGTATCATCATCAGCGCGTGATGAGCGCCGTGGATGTAATGAACGGAATTACTTCGATGGAAAACTCGGTGTATCATTCGAGCGCCGTTGGACGCGGCGAGATCGAGTTCTTCTGTCCGCGGATGACGCTGTAGGTCCCGCAGGATCGAACGAGAACAGCGGAATTTTACAGACTCGCGTCTCGAGAAACTCGACCGATCCTTTCCTCGCGATAACCATAGCGGTAGACGCGTCGACGACTTGGTTCATTTGCCACTGTTTTACCATGTTTCTCTAGAAATTACAGCGTCGAAGTGTCTTTGTCGCGCCATTGCCACGAGTTACGTCAGCCAAACTCGGATACCCGGACGATACCTTGTTCCTCGGATTTTCGTTCCAACGAGAGGATTAACTCGAACTCGTCGAGAGACACGACGATTCGGCCAAGTCGAATACGATTATTCGCCGCGAATATGCCCGTCCTTCGTGGACCGAGGCAAACTGTCCCTCGCGAGACTTTGTCTCGACTTATCGACTTTTATCCGAATCGGCGAATCTAAGGGAGCCAAAAACTAGCAATCCGGCGTGAAAAGAAGCCGGATCAGCCCGGGTTCGTTTACCAAGCGGACCAAATTAAGCGAACGAGCGACGAGCGAGGAGTTCGAAGACGTCGCGATGCTCGTCGTGCTGCGTCTTCGTTCGTGTCGGATTGAACGGATGGGCGACGAAAGAGAAACGACGAAAACATTCCTGCCAACATCGAGGGAATGCGGGGATCAAGTTGTCTCGGCACTTTTCTAATCCCGCGTCGCGTTGGAATTAAAACGGCTTGTCCGAGATGTCGTCTTCGATTTAAACCATAGTCTCTTTGGAGGACGGACGACGCGACGTGGACATAAATATAGAGCATTTCCAATTCCATTCTCGCTTCATCTCTCTGTCTGTCTGTCTGTCTGTCTGTCTGTCTGCCTGTTACCAAATGGACGACGCTGCGGATCAAAGTCACTTGCGTGCAAGTTCCTTCGATTAGAAAGCCATCGATCGTGGAAAAAGTTGCGCCACGTCGCAACTTGATGAAGCATCGTCGAGAGGAAAGTTGGAATATCGGTGTTCTTTGGGCAATTTGCTGGGAACGGTGGCGGATCTCTCCGAGCGGCGATCTCTATCGTTTGTCGAAAGAACGATCGATGAATTACGTTTATCGGGGAGAATTAAAGGTAGGAAACAGGTAGCCAGTCTGATCGGCCAGGGCGAAGTTTGCGCGGTTCGTGTTCAGGTTACTGGTGCGCAGGCGGACCGTTAGCAGTGGAACATTGTGCATAGCCATGGGCATAATCTTAACTTCTAAGAAACGACCACTCATTGATCCTAGGCTCTGCTATAGACGACGACATAGGTCACGTCCACATAACGGTCACCACCGGAGAGGACACGTGCCTCTAAACTCACGGCTCGGGCTAATCAACTTGACACCAGCAGGAACTGCCATTGTAATCGGACCGCCTGCTGCGCGCTTTCCTCGTACAGAAACTCCGGTCCGTAAGAGAATTTAGTCGTCCACGCGGATCTCGATACTTTCGCGGAAGGCTCTCAATGGGCATTGTCTTTTCAGTGAGTAACGGAGCAGTGTACGAGGTAGAGTCTGGATTTGTCCGAGGACGTGAAATTTATACCTCTTGATGGCTGCCGAAGATATGGCCGTAATACGAGGATCGTTCGGGACTCGAGGCCAACGATAGAAACATACTGCGTGGCGTAGATAGGAAACCGACCGGAGAAATCAAAAAATATCGGACGTCTCGTTTCTCCGTCGAAAGGACGCGCGTACCGTAGATAGGAAACGCGTTCGCGTCAAAGTATAATCAATTTGAGCCACAAGCACGAGCAAGCTAACAAGCTTTTTTGTCACACTACTCCGACAAGCTTCGACACAGCCGATATCCTGCGCGACGTACTACTGACCAGTAACCTGTCGACGGATCGAGGATTCACGATCGGAAGATCATGTATCAAGCATACACGTTTTCCCATCGTTCTTTACCACGAGACCTGAACAGACCTCTGACGGGAGGGCAGCGCTTCGAATGATACATAACGCGTCACGATATAATACGCCTTCTCGACCGTCTATTTCTGTTGCATAAAACGATCCACTCGGGCCGATCGAGTAGACGCCATAAGATAACGCGTCTGCCTAAAAGTCGCAATCGATCAAACCATTGTAAACCTATTTTTGAGACTCGACGTCGGCGGAACGGGACAAGGCTCGTAGACCGTGTACGTTCGCGCGCGTGATTGATGGAATACTGTTGCAAAGTGAGACGCGATACTTTGGTCGTGCTCGGTGGGAAATTAAACGCGCGCGTGCTCGTCAATTTGCCGTTAGTAATATAAGTTTTTGTTAATTCGTCTTGCAATTTCTGGACCAGGCATTAGCCGCCGCGTCCTATAAGCTTGCACTAGCCGCGATTCGCGTAATTTAATCGCGAACGAATAGCCCGTTAGCCGTTAGCTTGAAAAGACGCGGCAGGCGCGATCAAGATGCAAGAACGCGAGGGAATTATACATTTTCCGTGAAACCCATTTTCACGCGTGATTAATATTTTACAAAGCGGACACGTATCCCGGTTCACGGCGTCCGTAGGTCGCGTATTCAAGCATGCGCGTAACTTAACGCTGATTTCTTCGCGAACGAGCGAAAAGGAACAGGTGAAACGACAACCGGCATGGGAACATCCTGTCCAAGATCGCCCGGGGTCGATCGCGTTGCGAACCGCGTGATCCATGAAGCACAATCCATCAAGTTACAGTTACTTACTGGCGGGCGACGTGTTATCAATCGATAACAGACGATAACACGAGCAAACGTCCTGACCACTGGCAATTACCGGCCACGGTTATTTACCGAGCCTTTGACGAATGAAAGGCGCGCAAGATGATATTTTACGATGAAAAACTACGATAGGCGGTGCTCGGTTTTACCCACAGACGCGTTTCCTCCATGATGGATGAACGTTCGAGAGTCGGAGCTTCGATCAAACGATTTAGGACAACCTCTTGCCGATTAGAACGCGACAACTTCTCTTACTCTTCTTACCTTTGCCAATACCATCGAACGAACAGCATAATCCCTGGTTATCCCTGGCAACGAACAATCTAGTGCGTATAGCTACGAAGCTCGTGATCGTCGTGAGATTCGATCGCTCGATCTAATTTTAAAGCCGCAACGCGATCGGATTCGACCGAATCGTCGTCGATCTTGCGAACGTGCGAGACCTCCGTTGCAGAAGCGCGATACTCCCGCCGGCCGTTGCGTCAACCGAGAGATTTAACGAAAAGGATGGCGCGTGCGTAAGACGACCCAGCGGACAGAGGCAAGATTCTCCGCGTAAACTCGTCCACCGTTAAGCGGCTGCAAGTACGAGCATAACGATCCATATCGCGCTAGGACGCGGCGCGCGTGATCCTCCGGACCAGGCGGTATCGCGGGGGCGGTACGCGCGGGTACGCTGGCAACGCGTCCTTCGAACTAACCAAGTTTCCCGGCGTCTGGTTATGCTAATTACGTATATCGTGCACCGCTATTACCGAGACACATTGGCGTGGCTCGTTAAACGGCCGCGTGTCCCATAAATAATAACTTTATTTCGCACAGGTGGTGCGGTGTCGGGACCGCCGATACGATTCTCGAGTACTGGAGGCACGGTGGCTGCGTGGGAATTCGAGTTTCTCTGGCGATTCTCGACCGTGGAAAGAACTATGTCACGGGAGGAGGCGAGCTGCGTTTAAACAGCCACAAATTCAGTGTATCGGTGTGGCGGGACCGCATTCCGCTCGAGCAAAAACGCGTAAATTACGCGACGAACGGGCCGTCGTTATTCGAACGAGCGGCTAGCCAACCACGAGAACCCAGCCGGACGGTATTTCGTCTCTTTCTCTCCCTTCGCTCTCTCATAAGTACATAAATTAGCCGCGCGGCCGGCCGGCAAAAAGCTACACGACGGAAGAGCTAACGGGCGACGTCCACGACACGCGAGTGAATCGCGGCTGCACGTGGGAGAGCACAAGCAAATAAAGTACGAATAAAGAATAGAGTCTACTACTGTACTACTTGGACGGCCGTGCAGCATCATTAGCCGCGACGTCCAGCTTCTGATTTCCTTCCTTCGCTCTCCCCTTTGCTCCCTTTCCAAGCGAAAACCGTCTCTCCCTCCTTCCGTCCGAGACGAGCCTCGACGTTTTGTACGTTAACACGAGATACGCTTTGCTCGTACTGCTTAGCAGCGTTCCGACCAGATACGTCGCTCGTTCGCGATTTCCCTCCGCGACATTTGCCCGCGAGTTATGAAAAGAGGGTCGAGAACAAGGAGCGTGTTCGATTTTTGCCAAGCCTCGGCTTCGTCGTACCTCGTTCGCCGTTGCAAGCTTTGGATTCGATCGACCTTTTCGTCAAATGCGTGCGTACACTTTCGCTCGTCCCACGCCGATTTCTCTCTACGCGACGGTGTCCGCGTGCCCTTTGACGCGAACGATAATTAGACGCTTTGAATTCGAATTTTTCCTCCAGGGTAACACGTTCCTGTGTAGCGGATGCCTCGCGCCCGTCCCGTTTAACGAACCAACGACCGTTTTGCTTCTATTTTAAGCCGGAGTTAACTCTGATACTTTGCAGTTTCTACCGAAATGCGTACGGACAGTCGTGCATCGTCGATAGGCGCGTCTAGCTGCAAGAGGGTTAAGAGCCAAAGGGTCGAACGTACGTCGAGTTGGTAAGGCCAGAGAGCCTCGTCAGTGGCAAGGCGCATCGGTACGGCGAAAAGTAGCCGATAGTCGGGTCGTTGACTCGAACAGGACGCAAGGGATCGACGAACAAAGTAAGGGATAAGCAGGGATAGGGAAGAACGTGGCCAGTGGCGTATACGTACTACGTAGCCACGGCTCGTAAGAGCAGAGAACGGCCAGCATCATTAGCCAGAACGTCCAGTTGGCGATTTCCGTCTGCTCGTTTGTGGGACGAGACGCTCACGGGCTGCAACGTGGCCTCGGCGAAGGTGGGGGCTGATCGCCCTTATCGGGTAAGGGGGCCCCCGGACGACGCTCGATGGTTCGTACGGTGAATGGATACCTGGTACTTTGTTCTCGGTTCCCGGTACTCCCGTGCGGAGAGCCGGTGCTCTCTCGCCGAACATTCGAACACGAGTTCGATGACCCTTCGACTTCGCAGACCACGGACCGCGCGCCCCGTCTACGTTCCAACGCCGCGCCGCACCGATGGCCACGGCAGCGCCCATCCGCGCGACTCTCCGAACGACCTACACCACCCCGTTATCCATCTGCCTTCGGGATTCCGCGATTCGTTAACATTCTTGCCGAATCGCTGCCTCCGCCTTCGTCAGACCGGATCAACGGAACGACGCGCGATGCGAGAATCGAACGGCAACTGGCACCGGAGATCGTTTCGGTTTGACGAAACAGGTTCGTTATCTTATCCGGCTTGCCAAGTTGTCGATCGTAAACGAAGAAGACGAAGACGACGACGACGTTTAATTATACTTTTGCCAGACTTTGAATTTGTTACTAGCGGAGAAGATTAGCGGAGCGTCTCGTCGGAGCGAGAGGTCCTTTGATCTTCGATGGATGGATGTCGAGGGTATCGCGAATCTCGACGTGGCAGAAGATACGAAGAGATCGGACGAACGACCGGTATCGAGCGTACATCGATAAATTAATTATACGATTATTTATGTATTCGTCGTTTAAATTCGTTGCTCGAAGCTTACCTTGGCTCCTCGAGTAAGTTGCTCCACGCGCGTTTCGAGTATCGCGAGCGACGTAAGGATACGTCGAACGTATCTACGGGAGAAAATTAATCACACGTAGTCGTAGTCGAGTCGTAGCTTTCGATCGCGAATAGTAATCTAATCGTAGCGAAACTCCATAAATACGCGCGTAGAGCTGAAACGACGAGGACTTCGCGACTCCCGAGAAACTGTAAAAACGGACAAACGTACGCCCCTAGACGCAAAGAGCAGCCGCTGCTGAACCAAGCGTCGAGCGTTCGCGAAACCTAGATTTCCACCGAATAGAAGCTCGTAATTTAGCGATTAAGCGAGCGACGAACGCGTCGAGAGATCGCGGAACCAAGTTTCCTATTCAAAGTAACGCCATTGATAAAGTTTCGCTCCGACGATGCCTGTTCATTGTCTTTTGAACCGAGAACGCCATTAGGAGAATAGCGCGCGTAGTCGAACGACCGCGATGTTAATGTCTAAAGTATGTTTCCTCTCGCGCGTACCGCTTAATGGCCGGCGTTCCTAAACTGGAAGAAAGGATCGAGCTTGGAGTCCGGCACGAAGCCGAGTATCCAAGCTCCGCAGACCAGACCTTGCTCGATTCAATGGCATCGGAGTTATCGGCGAACATCGTCCGCCACCATTGCCACGAAAAAGCGTTCCACGATTAACCTCGAGTGCCGCTTTGATCTGCCGTTGCCAATAGACGGCGAAACCGTGGTCGGTGGTTTGCACGCGGAGATACCGGCTGAAAGAAAGCTCGTTTTTCCTACGCCGCGACAAAATCCTTTTCCGAGTTGTGTCCGTAGGTAATGGCGCGAATACGCGGAAGGTAAATTTTGCGCGGTAGAACGCGCCTCGTCTCGAAGCCTATTGCCAACTCGCGTAATTTGCGATTCGATTGCCGATAAATAAACAAGCCGAGTCACGGTGAAATTATTCCGCGAGCAAAGTATTCCGTATAAAGTAACCGTATTTCGTACGAAAGAAAACGAACACCTTCCGCGCCTCGTACGAGGTTTATTTTTCAAATTCGAGCGAACAAGAATCGATCGAACGATTTCCCATTTGCGCAGAGCGTTGAGAGATCTTTAGCGAATCGACCGAACAACGTTGCTCCCTCGTCGACGATAACTCGCGCGGTGTGAAACTTCGAAATCGCGTACACTCGCGCTTGCCAGGCAGAATGGAACGCCCCTGGAACAACGCTGCCGCGTATCGACGAACGCGCACCCTATCCAGGCCTGCGAATCGCGCTCGGAACGCTGCCACGACCCGGTTACCTACGACGACGCTATCCGACCAAACCGCGACCGAACGACGACGTCTCGTAGGAATACGCGAGGATCGGCGCTCGTTCGGATCGCTCGGTGGAAATGAGTATCGAGCGTAGAATCGAGCGGATCGAGCAGCGGACATCGGGCGATCGCTGTCATCGCGCGTAGTCCACTCGTAAATCTCGGCGAAAGCAGAAAAATCATGGCGTGCAGAGGAGAAGGTGCGCGAGGCTAGTGAATTTTGTATGGGCGTGTCACGGCCGTAAACCTTTAAAATACGATGTTCCCGCTGTGGACACGTTAATTGCTACGTAGAATCGGCCGGATGAAAGCGGCCGTTGATAAATTGCGTTGTTAAGCCATCGTGTACGAAGTACAGCGTTATCCACGCGATACGTGTTCGTGTCTATGATCGCGCGTGTGTTGCTCACCTGGCCTGATCTTTCGGCTCTGATAAATCGTCCGCCGAAGGACTGAGAGGTCCATCGACGACCTCGAGAAGTCGCCTCTCTCGCCGATGCTGCCTCCAACGGGCGAATACGCGGTTACACGCGCGCCGATCGCGCTCTCTCGCCCTTCCTTCCTTCCTTTCTTCCTTCCCTCCTTCCTTCCTTCCTTCCTTCCTTCCTTCCTTCCTTCCTCCCTCCCTCCTTCCCTTTTTCCGTCAGATTCTCTTTTGCTCCGACAACGGCGGCGCGGCGGACCGATCGAGGATTCCTACGGGAACGCTCTCTCGACGTCGCGTCGCGGCGCGCCGTGCTCGAGAGCATCGCCGGCATGGCCGACAGATAGGCATGCGTTGAATGCATAACATTTTTATCTGATCGGAAGGAACGTGGAGACGGCGAAATGCGAACGACCGGGCGAACGCCCGAAACCTGGAAGTAAAAAGGATTCAAGGACGCCGACGGGATGCAACGCGGCATTCAGTGATTCGGAGTCGCTGACTATTAACCGATCGCAACGACCAATGATGCGAGTAACAGTTTCATCGTTCTTCTTCTCTTTCTTCTTTTTTTCTTTCTTTCTTTCTTTTTCTTTTCGCTTTTGGTCGATAAATTTTCTCGTTCTAATGGTTGATCGCGTTCAACGTACGTACCGATAACGTAACGTTATCGATTACAGATTATTGGCTTTCCATTCTTCGAATTGAATTTCACTTCGATGCCTGAAATCAATTAATCGGCGGAATCAAATTTATTTGGCGTTTCCAATTGATTTCCTTTATCAGCCATCCCTTGTTCCAGCATCTCGTAGATCGCATCTCCAATTACTCTCGTACTCTGCTCCAAGACGATAATTGATACGAGAAACGTAACAGAGCGTAATTAGAACGCGTGTCTTATATATAATGTAATATATTTTCGCTTTTATAGCGCGATATCTGTTTTCCTATCGAGAAATATCAGGAACACGAGGAAGGAAAAGACTACCATTCACCGGTGCAACGGTGGAACGGCATCGGCACAACCGCGTTTACTGCCTCGGTTTCTCCTTCAATGACTCGCAAACGCAACCGACCACCGTGATTTACACGGAACGCCGACTCTTTCCGGAACATTTCGTCGGGAATTCCGCAACGCGGTAAAATTCAAAGCGTCACGCTTCACCGAGAAAAGTCGCAACGGCGAATTTTCACCGAGAAACTTTCACTGGCGTCAACGCGACGCTCTACGAAACTCAAAGCCGGAATTCTCGGTTTTCTCGAAAATCGAACCGTCTTGCTTGGACGCGAATTTAACTTTCCATACGTAACCTATCGATTTCACGCATCGTGGCAAAAGCGACTCGACGCTCCAATACACGTACACGCGCTACGTACGCGTATACACAGAACGTACAAGACGCGTTGATCTTGCTCCACCTCGGCTACTCGGTATATACATACATACATACATACATACATACATACATACATGTTCAGCTACGTTCGTTCGCACAATAGAGCGCAACACGAGCGTCGGTACGGTTCTAGATGGAAAAACGAAGGCAGAGACGAACGACGAGATTGGTCGTCAACGCGAAGACCGTGACAAAGTGACCGAGGTTAATAAACACGGTGAACGGTCACGGAGGACTGGTTAGGGTCTCGGCTTGCCACCAATCTCGCCAGCGAAATTCCACTATAATAGGAGGATGACCTACCGCTCGATGACGTAATATCTTCCTAGACTTTTAATGGAGCTTCGTAACTACGTGGTCTGCCGTCACCGATACCGCCGACACCTGCAACCTTATTCGTGCTGGCGCGCGTCCCCTCCATCGCTCGCGGATAACTGCAGAACGTTCCCTTCGATCGAACGTGACACGATGCAGAAGAGCTTCGCTGCACGCAAGATGAACGGGTATATCAGATCTGTTCTTTCCCCTGCAAGCTCCGATTGTATTCCGTAGCGCGTGTATTCCAAAGTGTTTCGGCGTATTCGAACTCGTCCGCGCGTGTACTTGTCGAGAGAGGATTTACGTTCGAAATTTTTTAATAGATCCGTCGAACCGCGCGTTGCGCCTCCGTTCTATCTTCGGACGTCGATAGTCGCTTTCGCGAGAAAGCGTGCTTTTCTCGAGCTTGAGGGCGCAGCTTATCTCGCTGCGATTTCTTTGCAGGCGAAGCACAGCGAGGTTCGTGAGCACGGTGCGAATTTGAATCTGCCTGGATCTATTTGTATTTGTTGGGGAAGATCGAAGACGAGATGAACGATCCGTGATGTTGTCAAGTACGATTATACGGCAAGTAGAGTTAATAGAGGTGTCGTCGGGGATTTGTGAGCGACGCGTCGATTGGAATTTACGAGAGGATTTCTGTTGTAACTTTTCGACGCCGATCTAATCTGATTGGACGAGACGATGGAGTTTATTATTCTTTTCCCTTTTTTCTTCTTTTTTTCTTTTTTTTTTCCAATAACGATCTTCTTTCTCAGTGATTAGGATTCGTATACCGATCAGTGGCGCGTTTCTAGCAAATCGCGCAAGAAATATTCTCAGTGAATTATACCGGCGATTGTTAACTAAACAGATCACTTTCCTGGTGTTAAGCGTTCCCAGGATTCATTTCGCGTTACAACATCGTCGCGATCGTTATCATCCATGCGAAGAAGCACTCGATAAAATTGAAAAACTATTTATCATGGGACGAGCGTTTGGAAACGAGCAACGACTTCGCAACTTGCCGTGAGACATTTACATCGCAATTTCGTTCTCACGAATATATATACGACTTTTAACTGGCTCTCGAATCGACTGATTTTCATTACGCCATTGTTCGAGTTTACTCGCTTCTCGCTGCTAATCGTCAATCGATACGCGTTCGGATCAGACGCTCGACCGATTAGTTTTTCGATATTTTCGAACGGTTTGCAAGCCGCTTTGGAAAATGTAGTTCGAACGGTTCGACCATTGGCGACATTTTACGTTACGTAACGCGCGACAAGTTGCGCGTTCCGCGCGTAATCGCGAGATTTTGCAGAAATAATTGTGGAAAGGGTCGCAAATCACCGATGACAGTATTCTACGTTATTCGGCTTTTTAGCGGATTCGGTTCTGCGTTACGTCCGCCCACTGGATCGCCAACGACCCGGTAGAACAGATCTAACGCGCGGAACGTTGGACCCGACAATCGCCATTCCGCTGGACGGTTGGCTCCGACTGCGCGTGTATATCGTGAGTTTATGACAGAACGCGTTAAACGACAAAACGATCGGGGTTAGAAAAGCCACGGAATCGACAGAAATACCGACAGATCGAGTAATTTATAAAAACGACGATACTCTAAATAACCAATGCAATAACAGATACGTAATTTGACGTGCTGGCAAACTAAAGGATACGCGTAGTCCGTAAGACGTATAAAAAGAAACAAAATTTACAGAGAAATTCAGATAGTATCCGAGTCTATCGTAGAGATTCGTAATTATCGAAATTGCTCGAGAATCTTCATCGAGCCAGAGTTCGTAATACCATCTCGGTTAACAAGCGATACGCGCGATTGTTACTAATCGGAGGAGGCTTCCTCGTAGCGACGTTTAACTGTCCAGTTGAACCATCGACAATTACTACCAGATCAGAACCGCGGAAGGACGCACTTAGGCGATTGGTCTCGGACCCATACTGGATAAACGTCGTTGCCCCGTGGGTACCGTAAAAACGACGTTGCACCGTTAAAGGGAGCCACGGGACGCGCGTTCGATCGGCGTGGGACATGGAGCGCAACGTCGCTAACGACCCGATAAAGCCCCGTTGATGAAGACTGCAGCGTCGATCGAACGTAACGAGGTATGATCGAACTTGGCCAAGTAACTGTCCGGTCGCTTTAATCCACCAACGGTGTTTCGGCGACTTCCATTATTTGGATACCACCGTGTAGAGAAAGAATAGCCAAAGAATACTCTGAGAGAAGAATAGACGGACAAATCTTCTCTTGGCACTTTCGACTGAACGTATGGTACGCGCGTACCCGTACTCGGAAGCTGTAACAGGCACCTAAGCACCGTATCTAATCGAGTACGCCGAACATGCACGATATTTGCACGTGTCTAGTCGCTGATAAGAAATCTTAATTCAGGGTGGAACGGATAATGTGCGTTTCACGAGCGTACCGCGAGTCAAATGGATAGGCTACTTGTTAATCTAACACCGAGTTAATCATAATTAAAGCAAAAGGTTCCTGGTTATGGCTGCGTGTCCTCTTCGTCTCGCGACACCGTGCTTGATATACGACGTACATATATATTCGTCGTTAATTTCTGCGACAGTAACTAATACTCTGGCCGAGAAGGTGTTCAGTGGTCGCCGCGCATGAAACGGCAAGGAAAAATTCCTCCGCGCTGCTCGCAAGATTTACCGACGATCTTGGTTGGCGAAACGTTGGTTTCCTAGACGCTGCCGAGACTTTTACGCGGCGAGAAGCGTAATCAATTTCGAAGTAAAAAGTTGCGCCGGTACGTTGATTTATTTTAGGACGATCCGACCGTAGCCGTCTCGATGAATCTCGATGGGACGCGGCTGTATTTAGATACGCCTCTTATCGATAGCAGATTTTCCGACGCAGCGTTCCACGCGGACAAGAAAATACGCGTTTGCCAAGATCCGTGTGAAAATCCAATGGAGGACACGACGGCTACGAAACGACAATGCGAAATTACGCGATCGATCCGCTAAAGGCGAGCCAAGAGCCAGGCTTATTACGAGAATCGTTGCTCGGCTCGATAAATCGTTAGAAAGTGGAACGGTGAGCCACCGGCTGGCAACATATCCACTTTCGTGGAAGCACGGTCATTTGAAAAAGGAAAGGCCGACCACTCTGTCGAGAATTCTAGTCGTCCGAGGAATTCGGACCGCTGCGCTGTGGAAATTCGGGACGGCTGCGAGATGCAAGTAGCAGAAGGGTACTATCCCGACTAGTGCGAAACGAGATCTCGCGAAATGCGAAACTATGTGGATTTTCGACGAACTCGTGAACGACATTTGCAAGCTGCGTAGGCCTTCGGCCTACTACCGCGGACGAACGATGCGATCGCTTTTGGTAACTCGATCGAACCGACGTTCAGCATCGACGCGAGAGACGTAGAAACGGTAGACGCGTCTCTTCCAAGCTGTGCAGATATTTTTAATCGATTGTTCGACGTTCTGATCTTTGCCGATAATTTAGAGATCTAACTATCTCCGCGCAGATTTAACTACCGCGGACGAACGATGCGATCGCTTTTGGTAACTCGATCGAACCGACGTTCAGCATCGACGCGAGAGACGTAGAAACGGTAGACGCGTCTGTTCCAAGCTGTGCAAATATTTTTAATCGATTGTTCGACGTTCTGATCTTTGCCGATAATTTAGAGATCTAACTATCTCCGCGTAGATTTAACTACCGCGAACGAACGATGCGATCGCTTTTGGTAACTCGATCGAACCGACGTTCAGCATCGACGCGAGAGACGTAGAAACGGTAGACGCGTCTGTTCCAAGCTGTGCAGATATTTTTAATCGATTGTTCGACGTTCTGATCTTTGCCGATAATTTAGAGATACAACTATCTGCGTATATAGGCGGCTTTACAGCGGCGAAGCGTACCTGTAAATCGAACGAACCGTGCATAGAGGTCGTAAACGCGGCCCCCGATAGACTACCCTCGGTCTCGTGTTCTCGCGGATGAACCACGACGTCGCGCCTACTGAAATTATCGTTACTCGCCGCTGCGTCGCGGAGTAATTAGCGTGCACGCGTACGCCAGTACATAAAGAGATGAGTCGTGCCGGGGCACAGTTAAAATGATTACGCGGCAATTAAGGTTAATTGACTCGTTTGTACGTGGGGTCCGATGCCGTGGTGGAGAACGGTTCGGGATTATCGGCCCACCGCGTTTCCTACGATTAATATCGAATAAAGCATGCAGCCGCTCGAGCGATTTCTGGAATGCCAGGCCATGATTGACGAGCTCTCCGCCTGGCAGATTAGCCTCGTCATGGTAATCTCATCAGCGTAGCAGCCAAAATGATCGAATTGAAACGAAAAGTAAAAAACGTTCCGGGGACTGACCGGCCTCGCGATTTGTTTGTTGTTTCACGGTAAACCGATTGATCATCGACGTTATTAATCGGACACGAGCTATTCGGTATTTCTGAAGGTTTAGCGAACGGGCAAAGATTTCGGTCGAAACCGAGTCAATTGGAAGAACGGTTGGGGGAACGGGATCGGGTTCATCGGTAGAGCAACGACGCTTGACACGCGTAATTGGTCGCGAACAACGGACTCGCTAGTGTGGCGTACGAAACGGCAGGGACGAGCAAACTGTGCATCGAAACAACGGGCCTTCGCGATAGATTCACAAGGAAGAAGCACCGGTTTCTAACGTATGCGGAATTCAGAACCTCTGGATCTTAAATGCAACATTCTGAATAAAACATCACAGAAACGCTACGCGTCGATTGAAATTATAGTCGAAAGAATAAATGAAAAGACATCGTGGATTGTTCAGCGGCATTGGGTACAACCTCGCAACGCATGGGAGTAAAACCAAGTTACGCCGTAGCTATTGCTATTACTAATCAAGTCAAAGGTTGCCATGGTAAAAAGAAAAAAGAAAAACCGTAACTAATTACATCCTTGGCCTCGAGTTGTAGCGAATCATCTTCGTATGTATGTACCTGTCTCTTCTTTCCCTCGTTGCACCTCTACCGAAGGATGATTCGCTCGATAATAGAATTGTACGCTACGCATTGGATTAGGCCAAATTAAGACGCCGAAAAAAGCATACCTCATCCAGGATCACGATCTCCTACGTAATTAATGATCTTTTGTACGTGCGATGAAACGTCTAGTCTGTTCGTGTTGGAGCGGCGAGTCATTTTATGGACAGACAACTCTTTAACGTTTAATTTTCTCCAGCTACGAATCGTAATAACGAGTTTCAACTAAATCGAATCGGAGACTGTTAGGAAACTGTTCGATCGGCAGAATTAAAAGTTAGCTTGGCGGAATTTTTTACCTATGGAACGCGGGTATTTTTTGAATGGTTGATCCGGCAACGATCCGAAAGCTCGATTTTGTATTTTTAGCGAGTCTGCGAGATACTCTTCGTCTGTGTACGTACACGTGGACAAAGCTTCGTCCTATGACCACGCTGCACGCCCAGCAAGAACGCCAGGTTGCGTATAATAGAAAAAGTTAATTGCCAGTTCGCCAAGGAGGGATTTAAACTTCGACCACAGGCGATACTTAATAATGTTTTCTCGATGGTCGAGTTGCACATCCGTTCCTAACTTCAAGACGTTTGCCTTTTCTTATAGCCAAAAAAAAAGATATCAACGAGGCTCGTTCGGTAAAAATGGTTAATTGTTCATTATAGGTGTAGGGAAAAATCGAAGGAAGCAAACAAGACGATGCTACAAATGGTTGATTGGTTTTCGTGTTTCGCGTTGCACGATGTTCAAATAGCCCGGAGCGATTTATAAATTAAGTTACACCGACCCTGAAACGAGATTCGACCAAAGCTACGCATTCGGTCGATACCGAGTTTCAGATCTAACAATTGAAGACAAGTTGCTCGTAGGCAGTTACTCGGCCGATGATTCGATAACGTACGCGAAACAGAGTACGAGCTCGAAAGATTTTAATATACGCGTTTACCTGAAACGTAACCTTGTCAATCTTAATTGTCCGTAGTCGTACCACCCTCGTTAGCTGCACGATCGTTTTTTCAATCGGCCGATCGATATCGCGTAATCGCAGGCAAGGGGGGATAGACAGCACGCATAAAATTGCTGGCTGCCCTCGTTGACCGGGTCGTTGAGCGACTATGAGGCTACTCGTAACGAGTCACCGAAGGAATTTCACATCGTTCCACATCGTACGCGGATAAGGTTAGGTCAGGGAGTCGATTAATCCGACACGATCGGAAAAATGCAATTTCCTAGAAGCGGCGCGTCCAGCACGACCCGACCGAGACGCCGCGGTAAACGAACGAAACGAAACGAAACAAAACGAAACGAAACGAAACGAAACGAAACAAAAAGCGGAGTATAAATTATTTAAGAAACTCTATCGCGGCATCGCGTAATGGCCGATCATAAATAACGCGCGGCGAAAATACGGGCGTAGTCGTAAAAAAGTACGCATGCGCGCGCTTGTGCGCGCTTGCGCCCGTGCCACGGCTGCGCGCGCACCCGGGATCTATTCCTTTTGCCTAATCGCGCGCGCTCGTTTATCATCCGGCGCGCTGTATAAAACAAATATCGCTTGTCACGTTCCCTCAGCCGCGTGATTCGCTCATCACGGAACTGTCCGTCCGTTCCTTCGTTGCGTTCGCTCGTCTGTACCAGTCGGTCGGACGCGTCGATGCGCATCCAGGATACACGAATCAATCGTTTACTCTAATTAATTTCGATCGATCTAGAGAGACGAACGGTTCCCTTATCGTTACTGCAGTCCCTCGCGGTCCTTCCTGGACTCCGCTCTGTTGCGTTTGTTGTGATCGGCTTTGCGATGGATGCGAGTACACGGGCTTGAATAGTAGCATTATCAGCGGTAAGTTATAGCTCTACGTATCTAAAGACTTGTTTGTCGGACGAGAGCTTCAGCGATTTGTATTAGCTTTCTCATTAGGGAAAATACTTGTCATTGGCCTTTATGCATTTTCATTTTCGCGTTGAAACGAACTTTCGCCTCGTCGGTGGCTTTCGCGTATTTTTCTCTTTACGTTGGAATAAACTTGCGCGCCGTGATCGTCTATCGCGTAATGGTTTATCGCGCGATCGTTGTTAATCGTTCTCCGCCTGTAATCTATAAATTATAATCGATAAAGAGCTACCTGAAAATGTCGAAAAACGTAAAGGCTTAAATCGCGCGAACGAACCCAAGGTTCTAGATCGTTGCTCGTCGATCGGAGTACCGCTTTTACGCGCTTAACTACCTAACTCGTGTTCGTGGCGATGCGTGTATATACTGGAATCGGCGGGTTTAACGAAGCTATGTAAATTTAGCGACGTTCGTCAAGCTCGTTCGTAAACAGGACGCGCAAGCCAGTCAGCCAGGTGAATTCCCTGTTTGCAGCGAAACGGTGGCAGCGCAGCTATTTTAGGAGTTCTAACTACGAGGACGCGGATGATTACTGTAATCGAGTTTGCGGCGAATTTATTCAGAGGCAGCGGACCTTTTCAGTGAACCTCGGTCTCTTTTTCTTCGTGGACAGGGCATTTAACCGAGGGCGGGACGGGGTAATTTGTCTCTTATGATGAATAGTGGCGAAACGAGGTTCGTACGTTTATGTGGGGCTACCGGTTGAAACTGCAAATGCTGGTGAAATTAGCGTCATTTGTTCGGCAAAATTAATGTCGTTCATTCGCCGAGCACTCGTTTACATTCCGTTTTATCTTGGGATTAATAGGAATGTTCATTAGCGGTCTAATGTCTTTTTTCTTTTCGTCCTTTCGGATAAGAAACGCCGCGAAACCACGTTTTCGAGCAGCTAATAAACGTAATTTCGCGATTCTCGTATAGGCTAGAAATTTTACAACAGCCATCGATTGGTCGGTGAAATTTAGAAGGAGGGGAGGTACGATTCGCGGAGGAATTCCCCGAGAGACGCCAGTTAAGATTCGAAACAAGATAATCGACGATCTTCATGCCGAACGAACATCTCGTGCGCGTTACTTATTGAAGTTGTTAATACAGAGCAAACGGTTTATATACTTTCGGACAAAATTGAACTTCCTTCTACGTAAAGATACTCTAACCGCTGTCTGCCGACGATCGTTCCTGCGTCTACGGACGATAGCAATCCTATTAATTAAGAACATTTACGCGGCTTACGCGTTCACTTTCTCTACGCGAGTTTCTCGAGTCGTTGACTCGCTAAATCCATAGAATAGAGAAATAATTGTCTTTCCTTCCTACGGACGTGGATACAAGATTATACGCTTCGATGGCCATCGTTTGCAATACATCGAGCGTGCGCTATTTTAGATTACACGTTGGAATTGCGGTTTTTTAACAGCGTCGACCGTGCTTGCTCGGAGCCCCGGGGTCCTATAAGCCTATGCTCGCTAACGCCAGTAGGCCCCCTACGGGGACAAAGCGTAGACTATACAGGCAACCTTTCGATTAAATAGCGAGCAACAAGTTAAATTTACCGCGTAATTTAAGAATACTTTATGCAAAATTTAGAAACGTAAATTTCCATTAGCGTTCTTCCAACGAGCGACGATAAAACAACTCTTACTTATTCGACGTACCAACGAAATACTAGCAATGGACGACACGCAGCCAGCGACACTTTTTAGCCGTGACTGGAGAGGAAAGCTGCGTCAGGATGTTCGAAGGACGAGTAGGTGCCAGGATCGAGGGTATAAATTCAGTTTGGCACGGTGGTGGCGTGCAGAGGCCGTACAGCCCCGTTCTATCTCGCCACGACGCCCTTCCTCCCCGTCGACCGATGTTGTATCGCGGTCGTAGCCGGGGCTGGCGATAGCGTGCCATACCAGCCAGATACCGACCGGTAGACTACAACCATGCAACTATCAATAAGTTTGTATCTGACAAGAGAAGGAATCGGAAAGGGCCTTACATCAGCAAAGCCCATAAAGCCACCCACGGCGAACAATATTTTAGTACGGTAGCAATGCGCGAAACCGGCTCCAACTTCACAGTCAGCTACGCGATCTGCGAAGCCATCCGGCTCTGCCGATCGAGCCACGAGCAATACCCGACCACCTTCCAATTATTTATCAGATTCACTGGCTGCCCGAATTACATGTATCCCGATGAACGCGCATTGCCAAATATTTTATCAGCCTCTGGCCAAATACGATTTCCCCTGTGTTTCTTCGCTCGCGACGAAGACTACCGACCAGACGCCTGGCGTGCGATACCTTGATTTCGCGTGCGAAGGCGTTTTTAAACGAGCAGAGTCTCGACGATTTGTTCGTTTCGTACGAACGAGCTTCCCATTTACGACCGTAATGGGAACCAACCGAGCATCGTGGCGCACGCGCCACAGAAATCCGTGAAAATACTCGCTAACTTATTTCCATGGAAACGCGTAGGTATCGTTCGATTCCCTGGAACCTATTGGCGAACCACGTTATCGGTCGGCAATTGTGTCCACGGCGACGCGAGTCAGCTGCTGGCCACTGGCACGACGAGAACTCGTGCCTTTTCACGAGTTTCTGCCGGACGCTCTTAGGCGTGTCGGGCCGATAGTAAGCCGACAAATCGCGCGGCCATTGTGATATCCTTGTCAAACTACCGTTCCGTGGGTTTTCCTTTGATCGCGTGGAACGAAGCACTTGGGCGTTCGGCTGTAACTTTGGCAGATAAGATCTGCACTGCCTGTTACCGCGTGCGCGGTTCGCGAAAAATTGCTCCTTGGTCGCGACTATTTTAGTAGCCGCGCGCTGCGCTCTTACTCGTTGCAGCTCGAAGTGGGTGTTAATGGAATTCAACGTTTTTCCCGCCGTTTCTCGCTCGGCGTTTAATAGAGCGATCTTTGCGGAGACGGTCGCTCGAGGACAGTTCTTTTTATCGTCGTTAACGCGTTTCCGAAGCTTCTACGTGGCGAAGGCTGATTTATTCGCTGCGACGTAGGGGTATCGTTCGAAGTAGGTGTCGAAGAGATTATACGACTTTTCGTTTGCCTCTTTATCGCCATTTAATAGAAGAGCGTCGAATCGCAGCGAGTTTTCGCTGCCGCGTAAAATATTTGCAAAATTTCTCCGTTACAAAGAGACTGTCGTCTCGCCTGTTAAGAGCCTCGTCCCAATAATTTACGAGTATTTTATCCGCTTCTTTATTGGCGTTTAATAGGCAGCTAACGAATGGTAGTTGGTTTTTGTTACCGTGTAAACTGTTTCCGGAGCGCCCACATTGAAAGGACTGGTTTCTAATCTGCGTAGGTGCCGAAAAAGATGAAGGACTGAAACAGATAATGTTCACCCAACTTCGAACGGTTCGAAAATAAAGCGACGATGTAACATCGCCGCTTAGCGAAATCGAGAAACGTCGATTCGTACGAACGAAACTAATCGAAGAGCGATCCGACTTTAACAAGCAAACAAACTACTACAAACAAAAAACCACCAACGAGAACAAACAGCGCTCAGAAAAGTCGTCTCGTTCCTCCTCTGGAAATAGCTCATACCGCAGGCGTTGTACTACCCTCTCTCCCTCCCCCTCCTCCTCCTCCTCCTCCTCCTCCTCCTCCTCCTCCTCCTCCTCCTCCTCCTCCTCCTCCTCCTCCTCTTCTTCTTCTTCTTCTTCTTCTTCTTCTTCTTCTTCTTCTTCTTCTTCTTCTTCTTCTTTCTCTTTGCCTTTAATTAGCGGGCGCGGATTTTTTAAATCGTTTTACACGTAGAGAACGTAACCGGTTGACTGCACGTAAGTACGAGCGCATCGATCTCATCCAAAGTCGACAAATCACGGCTGCATTGTGCGAGATCGCGCTCGAACTACCGTCTAACTACCAGATCGTATCCCGGCTGGCTGGTCGAAGGGGCAGAACAGCCTAGGCCACTCGCGGAATGTTCTTAACGAGTGTTCCAACGGATCTAAGGATCTGCTGTTGGATGGCCGACTACCGTGCCGCAATTCGATCTCAGAATCACGAATAGATTAACGTGATTTAATTCGACAAATAGCGGTAGCCTTACAGAATCGTTAAGCCGGCAACGGTGTTGCAACTCATCCGCAGCCTTGACGAAGGCGAAAGCGATCGTTTCGATGACTGGCAGTCGAATTGTGTTTCTCGATGTCGTGTTCGCGTTTGATGATCGTTTGAAAGCTTGTTAAGCCGTATTGTGCAAAGGAGTACCGAAACGCGAAAGGTAGTTTGGTTTCGGAAACCGAATCGCGTCCCCTCCCCTGCCCCCTCGCCACCGATTTAAAGGGAACTAAATTAACCGGCGAGATTCGAAATTAGCCTTTTCGAACTGTCCCTGTTCCCGAGGCTAATTGGGAATATCGTTCTTCGAGTGCAAAGAAGAGAAAAAGAAGAGAAAAAGAAGAAAGAAAAGCAGTATCGCGAGAAGAACGATTAATCGGAACTATACTTCGCGAAAAGTAACGCGCTACGAGGACAGCTATCGACCGTTTCTACGCGGCGAATACTTTTCCAGTGGATCCGAAACTCCTAAAGATTAAAGTCGCGATACTAAATCGTACGACGTAACCGAGGCTACGACCGAGACGTCGCTCGAAACTACGATAAATCTAGGAAGATACCGCGTATTTGGCGAAAGAAACGCGCGTTAGCGACAGGGCGGTGAGCCGAAGCTACGGGCTTGAACAGCGATGATCGAAGGGTCTTCCAAGAGTCCATTTCGGTTCAATGTCCAATGAAAGCATCGAAGGGTCGAGAAACTCATAGCAGTCCCATGGAGCGTATATGTGCAGCCACCGACTAACTGGCATGGGACCACCGAGGCAAGTTCAGGTTAGGTGATGCGAGATGAGGCGAGGCGAGGTGAGACACGACGCTGTTCAGACTTCAAAGTATCCCTGCTGGACCCGTGTGCTCATATCCAGTAGTTCGATGACCTTACGGTTTCAAGGTCGAGCAAAACTCATCTGAATACATCGGGCCGCGACGAATCCGAGCAAAAAAAGAAACGCCAGACGGACTGGCTGACCGAACGATAACGACCTGCTGGACGATTATGAATGAGAAAGGCCGTGCTCGTGTTCTGGGTAGGAAAGAAAAAAATTACGGTTTGTTAGCTTCGATGGGAAACAGCGTATTAACCATCCTTTTTTCTTTCTCTTTTTCTTTTTCTTTTTCTTTCCTTTTTCTTCTGTTCGGCGAACAAAGGCGTCGATTCAAACGGTGTTTTTATGTAAATCCGCGAATAAAAGAAGAACTTGGGAACGTAGACTTTTTCCATAACTACAGCGACACGGCGAGAATCGCTGGGTCGCGTTCGTTTCATCTCCGGCGGAACTTTTTGTGAAATCGCGTCGGACGAAGGTGAGACGATCTACTCCCTCGATTCGAGGTTTCCACGATTTTCGACGAATAGCCGGAAATCGAACGTCGATTCGCAGTTGGTGTTCTATCTCTGAACTGAAAGTTCTCACCGATTTGAACTTTTTCGTCGGGAGCAGATCGATGGCGAAAATGTTGGTTGATAGACGAGGAAGGTTGCTCGCGGCTAAGCCGTGGAATACGGTGTTAATTAGATACAATTAAACCACGATGTTTGAGAACCGAGAAGGTGATGGAAACGAACGAAGATGCACGCCGCATGCGATTATACGCATATGTAGTCAGTTACGTCGTAATTAAAACGAGTCAAAGCCATCCGTCTACCGTATGCGTTACAAGAGGATTTTTCTGCGAATAATCGAATACTTTCGACGTTCGCGCTACGCGTATCTACGCGTATCTACAGAGTGAGTCGCGAAACGAAAGGACCATTAAGCTATACGCGTCTATCCGTAACCAGAAAATAATCGATCGAGCTCCGGAGCTGTATCTACCAACCGAGTCGTATCGAGCGCAATTCGCGAGGCCTGTCGATGCTCGTTCGTCAAACTGAAAGGCAAAGAATAACTTCGGCAATGCGAGCCGATCCTTTCGGCTCTAAACTTTCAAACGAGTCTGAAATTCTATCCACGAATAAAGCGTATCGAGTCGTAGAATTAGTCGATATATACGATCTGATACAACGGATTTCGATGCAGGTAGCCGAGGTTACGGATAGCAGATAAGTCACGCATGGCGCGAAACGAGAATAATCGTATCGATGGGGTATCGTGGACCAGCGGCGGTTTCAGCGGACCGTGACCGCTCTTTTCATATATTTTCTACGATCCTAGGCGAATTTATTAAACGATTTCGAATTCATCGGCGACCGCGTACCACCTTACGTCTAAATCGTCGATTCGTCGGGTATCCGAGCCGAACGGCTGACCAACGAGCAATTGTCACCGGTCGATAGCGGATAGATAGGTGGCCTAAGTGAGTCGTTGGCGGTAGATATCCGGCGAGCGGGATACGCGTGTAAACGCGCGAAACTTTCGAAAGGAGAAGAGAAAACGAAAAAAAGGAAAAGAAACAGAGAAAGAAGAGTCGGCTGCGGCTGACAAAAAGAGGTAGAGACGCGTACACAGGCGTGCACACGTTGGCGCGGCGACGCCGGCTAGCAACTGTCGATAAATTACACGGTCATAGGTTATCGAGGGGCCAGATTATGCGGATGAACAGCGTCGACAACGAGTCGTTGGTCCGGCGCGGCATTTTTCCCCCGTGGCCAGTCGCAGGGAACATCGCGCGAGGGCTTCGAATGCCTTTCGACGATTATTATCGCGGCCCGCGTCATGTATCACGTCACGGTACACGCTGATAGCGGCTCGGTCGCGTTTACTCGAGAGAGGATGCTACCTTGCGATACCGAGGAGAGGACCCGTCCTTGCGGACCTTGCTCTCCGGCCGCGGCACGGCGTCCGCGTCAGCTAGACGGCGGAGCCTATCATATCGGCGCGCGAATAAAAGCAAACGAAAGGCCTGGCCGATCGTTGTTCCATCGCCACCGAGAGAAAGCTTCGTAAATCTGCTCGGCAGCCGAACCAGCCCTCTCGCTGTACGTGGACCATGGCTGGATACCACGGAGGAAAGTGAGAGTCCGCAACCAACAACCGAGTCCTCCCTTCCGATAGAGCGCGACGGCTCGGCAATCGTCGTTGCTTGGAAATCGTGGACCGGTGAAAGGATCGTCGATTTTGTTTACGGAAATCTTCGCGAGGATTAGACGTTCCCACGATGCGCGATAGGAAAAACGAACGGTGGACCGGTGTGGCTTGTTGGCGGATGCAAGGGAGCAGTTATTGTACACGTAGTTACGTGCACGATGGAACCACGAGGCTGTGACAAGCAAGGATGAATCCGACGAAACGGCCAAATCACCGACCGTTATTCTTCCTTGACGTTTACGGTTAACGAGATTAAAGAACCGCCGGAGCATGATTTCGCTGCGAGCACGAGAGGCGAGTTCGGACGATGTTTAAAAATAGCGCGCGGATCTCGATACCGCTCTCGATCGATCGATGTATCCGCCGATCGTACGAGTTGCAAGACAATGTCAGAACCGGGGTACGTCCGCCAACGTTTCCCGCTTATTTATATCGTAAGAACGGCGGTCTCTTCTCTCGCGCGATTCCTTCGCAAAACACTTTAAGGGTAGCAATATCAAACGCGATAATTTCCCGCGATGCTCGTTCTCCTTGGTAAACGCTTTCGCGCCGCTGAATAATATGGTAACGGTTAAGGGGAAAACAACGACGCTTCGTTTGCGATCGTTCCGATTGCGGTTTCAGCGGAATCGATTCCATTTACGGCTTGTTAAGCGAAGGGCGACTTTTGTTTCACTCGCGGTTACGGGTCAATACGCGTCGCGTATTCGCCGAGTTTCCCTTTGTGTCTTGACAGGGACGTTGATTAATGGAACGTTTAGAAATCGGCGTGAAAGATCGTCGATATAATTACATAAGAACGGAGAAACGTACGGATACGCGGTATGTATCTTTATTAAATACAGCTTGAAAATACAGTAAGAAGATAGTGTCCTAAATTGTACAAAGTAGAACGAAATAGAACGTTGTCGATCATCGATTGTTATAAATTTCGCGGTTATATTGGATACGTGATAGAAAAAGAAAAAAAAAAAAGGGAAAATCGAATTAATAGCCGTTGATTTTCCGCTCGACGCCATGCAAGGTCGCGAAGGGAAACATTCTACGACTAAATTTCGTAATCGCAGCTTGCGCAAGATCGAAAGCGAAGAAGGAAAAAGATAGCGATTCTACATGCTAGAAGTCTTGTAGTAATTGTATTTTGCAAAATGTTCCGGTAAGTTAATCTTTCGTTACAAGGCCGTTAACTTTTCATGCACGGCCTTCTTCCGTCGCGTTTGCACAATGTACAATTAGTTACGATTCTCACGTTCGTTTTCGTTCGAACATGAAACAAGGCAAACATCGCGCGCGGCATAAAAAGTTTATTTATTACGCCCTGATCTAGGATTAAACTCGATCGCGCGAATCACGCTACGAAAAGGAGCAGACGTTCGGTGTATTAAACCAATTAGATGGTTTACTCGGTGCTGTAAATATGAGTCGGTATAATTATTTGGATGTCGTAACGCGAATCGATCAGATTATACTTTCAAGTTAAAATTGTTGCACGCGAGACGATTCTAAATCTTCGAACTCTAATCGCGTCGATTCGTATACGCAAGCAGACTCATCCGCCTTGCGTATGGTGGCGATATTGTAAATACCGTAAGTATTGTATATAAACCTAAATGACACTCCCACCCTTCTTCCCAGCCTCTCTCCCTACTCCCCAATCCCCAATCCCCAATCCCCAGAGAAACGAAAAGTAAGCTACCGATTTGTCCAGTTTTATCACCAGGTATAAGTACCGCCGCTGAGCGACTTAAGTCGAAGTTTCGAAATATCGTATGTCTAAATTACTTCCTAAATGTAATTCGTCGTTTATTGCGAATGTATATATATGCAAGGTATATTTCCTTGGTCGATGAACGTTTATTAATAACGAAAATAATACTCATCCACCTTGCAATTTCAACGCGACTTGGCGCTCCGCTCGTCGAACGCGAAACGATGCGACAACGAGACGCGACGATTCTCCGCATACCTACGCACACGTATCCGCGAATCATCCGATACACTCGCAAATACTTACTCGTACTTAGCACATTTTCCTAAGAGAAGGAACCGACGTTCGTTCGCGCGACGATCGCTAGTCGTTGTTAAAGAAAAGCGAAACTCTCGCGTGGTTCCCAGCCACGGCATGCCTAATCAGCCAGCGGATAGCATCTACGCGCTATTCGACACCTTCGGACACGTGTCTACCGTCTTACGTAAGAAATTTTCGCTCGCGCCGTTCTTCCCCGTTTACGCAGAAATCCACAATTCGATGGCGTGGATGGAGCGCGGACAAACCGAGGTCTACCGAGCCGGCTGCTTCGTTTCTTCGTTTGGCGTTTGTTCGTCCTATCCGCGTGCAATCGCGGAAAACGAGCGAGGCACGCTCGAGTACAAGAAAGTTCCATTTCCTATTTGCCCGCGGGAGGGACGCCGCCTGGTCCCTGTTGTTGCGCGATTTGCATCGGACTACAATGCGCCGCATGTGGCTCGTTTCGTATGCGGCTTTGTCGCGCCTAAGTACACGTACGCGACCTGTCCGCGTTCGCACGACGCCGATTCCCATATCGGATACTCGTCTTTCCTCCGCCGACTGTCCGCCATCGAACGCCGCCACAACGTACCGTGAGCCTTTCCGTGTACTCGCGGTATAATTCGAAGGATGATGAGTCGCCGTGTGGAACGCCGATCGAATCGTTCTAAATTAGAGAGAAATTCCAAGTGAGAAGCCGATCGTTCGGAATGGCACGCGCGAGTCAAAATCAGGGACGCGGTGCAGCTAGAAGCGCTTTCCGACTTTGGCTCCCTTCGGCTGGCCGGAACGCGGGAACAGAAGAAAACACGTAGAACTGGAAGCGCGTTGCGTGCGCAGGTACAACACGGTCGTCGCTTAGGTTGCAAAAGCGCGGAGCGCGTGACGCGTTCTAGCCAGGACGCATTGGGATCATAATGTTGCACGACAGTGACATACCGTCAAGAATGTCTCGTGTACGTGCGGTTGGGCGCGTATCGCGGGGCAAAGCTGATTTATAACGATCCTGATAGAAATAAAAGTGGCTGCAGAGTGGCGAGCATTACACGGCAAGATAGCACGCGTTCGTTAATGCTTGGTGACAATGACGTATCCCCGGGAATGCCAGGAATACGGCAGAGAGGATTCTAACTTTCTCGCGGAAGAGCTGGAAGAGTTTGTTCAGCGGGATAAACCACGGGCACGATGGTTTCTACGCGCTTGCGATATTGCTCGCAAGTATCCGCGCGCTTCGCTGCTTCATTTGTATCGGGCCGTAACGTATGAAACGTTCGTTTCTTTTGGTTAAGCCTTTACAAGGCGCTCCGCGGTTTTTCGCGCCAACTTCGCCAATATGTTCCACGTTGCGAGATTACCAAACTGGGTTTGAAGGAATGCGAGTAAAGAAATATGTTGGCGCGCGAGACGGTACTTAGTTACGAAGATACAGCGCGAGTGAAAAACGGATAAACAATAATCGCGGAGTCACCGGGCAGCCGTGTAAATCGTGTTGCAGCGATTACGCTTTAATCGCGTTAATATTATTCCCACCTGCTGCTTTTAAATATCGCCGCTCGAATTAATCGCAACAGTCGTTCTATCGGTTGGCAATTTTTTCTCCTCTCGCTGGTAACTCGTAACGTATCGATAAAGAACCTCTCGAACGATCACACGGTTTCATAAATCGTAACGCCTACGCGACACGATTTCCGATAATGAGCGTTAACCACCGACGATGAGTATCATCGTACGGCGATGTTCTGTACGGTGGCACAACGCGCATAGTTACAACGATCGTACGGACGAAAAATCGTTGCGAGCTGTTCTCGATCGTTGCGTCCGTAATTTCGCAATTAAATTACACCGTGTCAAAAATGATCAAGCGTCTTGATACTTTTGATAGGTAGTGTACGGGTATGTACGTTCGTGCTCGCGCAAGTGGAGTTGCTTGGACAGGTAGGCTGGCCGGGGCGTTTTTGCCATTGCGATTATGTTGCAACTTGAGTCGGTATGAACTCGTCTCGCACGATGTTGCTTGCCGAGAGGCGTTTCGATCGACGATAACGCAGGTTGTACAATGTTTAGTTTAGCGTAAACGTTACACTCGTTCGAGGCGCTGCTGGTCCTCGGTCGAGTCTCGGTGGCTCGATTATAAAGAGAAGTGGCACGTTGCTTAACGAGGCGGAAGAGCTTCGGACACGAACAATCTTCGAGATTGCGTTAATTCGAAATTCCATTAGGAACCGTGCGCTTTAGAAATTTCAATTTCGTACTTGCTTCTCGTTGTTCTATCAATAGTCTCCCGCTGTACGCGTACGGATCGTCGTACTTTAGTTACGTAGGTTTGCCGTAATTTCTCCACCTTTCTCTTTCGCTCGTCCTTTCTCCACATCGTTGTTATTCTAACTGTATTCGAGAGAATGACAAACGAGAGTTTAACTCGTTCCACGAGTACCTGTCGCGAAAAATCGGGCCAACCGTCGTTTTGGCAGTACCGACGCGACGTCCGTCGAGTTGGACGACTACGTAGACGAACGCGTATTCGGCGAACGTGCGATCTGCGTCTATCGAGCGTACTCGTAAAACGTATAATGGGACACGTCGGTATCGGCCAAGTTCGAACATTTCACGCAAACGCGTTGGAATCGATATCGCGCTCGCTAACGCAAAACGATAGCGTTGGAAATGCCATTGGCTTGGCTTAAGAAACTACGCGCAAATTTAATATTCGACGGTGACGCCGTCGTGTCGTAAACGCGACACGGTAACCTTGCTTTCTCTCGTTTTACAGGAGAAAGACGCGTCTCGGCCAATTTGTAGTCGAATGGAACAACACGCGCGGAAAAAAAAGCGGTTCGCTGGCCAAAAAATATGCACGCGTGACTATCGTTGAGTTCGTCTAGGAAGAGGCGCGGGCGTACGAAAAACGCGTTCCTGCGCACCGATCGATTCGCACAGTGGAGAGAGACATACATCGAACTCGAACGTACTGAACATTCGGTTCACGAAGGAAAGATTCGGTCGGGTTACGATCGTTTCTGCGCAGAAATCTTGGATCGACTAAATAGCGAGAAACGATTTCTCGTACGAGGAGCAAAGTCGAGTAAATTTTCCCTTCTTCCTTCGTTTCTTTCCTCTTCTTTTCTTTTCCTCTCCTCTCCTTTTTTTCTTTTTCTCTTTTTTTTTTTTTTTTTTGCAAGAGTAAGTGCATTCGCGTATTAATTTCTTTCGCACAGACCATTCCTCTCGCGTCGATATCGCTCTGACAAGAAGCTTCCTACTTATCTCGATAAATTCGTATCTTCGCTTCTACGCACGTCGGCAAGCAGAATAATCCGAAGAACCTTATAATCTCGTCAAGCTGCACGCAAGTGCGCGTTTATTTTTGCCAGAGATCCGCTTGCAGAGAGGAAATCTCGAGCGCGCGTAACTGACGCGCGGCGTGGCGGTCATCGATCGATCGACGCATCTGATTAATTAATTCGCACAAGATATCGCTGGCGCGTTCGTCAAGACGGAACAGTCCATCCACCGGCTCTAAAACTCGGTTGCGCTCGCGTGTACACGCCACTAAACACGCCACTCTTTCTCGAAAAACGTCCGACTAACGACTCGATAAAATTAACCGGCGCACGGTCTCGCGAGCGGATCGATCTTTCTCGCATCCGGACTATCTGGTATTTAATTGCGGACTTGCGGCTGGTCCGTCGATGCGAGCCAAAGCGGCCGATGGCGCGTGGGGAAAGCGATTCGCCCACGTTTCGCGCGTAATCGCTAACTCGACCGGAGACGCCGCGTTTTCCAGCGGTTTTCGATCCTCGGAGGAGCGGAACGGACGAGCGGAACGGAGGAACGAAGAAGAAACGGATATCGCGGCGATCGTACGCGAGATGATCGATGAACGAGCCAACGGAAAGTCCTGTTAGAGTTCGTGAGAATCGCCGTAATAGAGCGGAAAGGTGCGATGAAATTACGACCTTGAGCGTTGTACGCGTCTCGTATTGCCGGGAAACTTAATTCACGGCCGATGGATGGACGCGACAAGGCAACGATAGAGGGGTAGTAGGAGGACGATCGCGGATCCTTCGCCGCCAGACTATAAATCGCGCGATCGCGTAATATGAGCGCGAGTATTCGGTTTCGCGCATAATTCTAACTAGCGGCGCTAAATTGTCGCTGTAAGCGATATCGTGTCCGGCGTAAACTGCTTCATTCACGAAAGCGACGCTTCGTCCCGCGATCGAACACCGAGCTTCTTAGTTGGTTAACGGAGGGACGGAGAGCAGTGGGTGGGTTATCGAGCGTCGCAAATATTTGTAGAGGCGCTGGTAATGGTCGGGGGATAAGGTGTTGCTAAGTTATCGGCGATATCGATACGGTGTTACGAGTACTGCGAGAGAAAGGAATCGAAACCGAGCGGAGAGAGCGGCGAGGCGTACTATTCCGCCTAATCGTCTCTGTCTTTCGTTCTTCGTATTTTCCAAGGATGGAACGGTCGTAGCGTAGATAATCGTCGATGCTAACGAAATTTACGACGCGATCGCCGAGTATAGGGTTTCTTCTTCGCGATCGACTGTCCGACTGCTATCGTTGCTTTGTAGGTAATCGCGACGATAAGCGTATGATTCGAGTCGTTTTGCGAACACGTCGAAACGAACTAATTAAGGAACGAGCGGCGACGAGCGGCGACGAGCGGCGACGAGCGGCGACGAGCGGCGAGGTTCGTCCGCCGCGCCGACTATCTCGATTCGTTTCGTGGCTCTTTCGGTCGCGTGTAACGGCGGAATTACGAGTTGCCAAGACCGACTGGCGCGAGTCGACGGATTATAACGACGATGATTCCAACTGGCGATTTTAATCGCGAATACTCGTAAAAGCGGATTAAACTATAAGAGACTTCCGTGTTTGGTTGGACGCCGAACGTAATGGAAATTACGCAGCGATTTTCTCGTTTCACGGATCGCACACCTTTTACCACGCGAAATTCCGTTGCTCGGCTTTGTGCGAGCAAACTCGTAGCTTTCGGAAACGTATCCACGCTCTTAGATCGAGTTTCCATCGACGTACTTTGTTACTAATCCGCGAGTGTACGAGCGAGAGAAGTTTATCTTCCAGCGACGACGTATCGCGAATCTTTAAGGAATTTTGCGTCATCGGTATCACCGTCGGAATGGCTCTGTTCGCCAGGTTCCTGCCCAACTATTGTTCCCATCGAATATATCATCGAATAATAACGCCAAATACCGAGATCGAATATCACCACTGTACCGATGTCCACCGGCAATAAGCGGTATCCGGTTTAAACTACCCCCGTGCGTACTTCTCGCGACGCGCGCTATCATTTACACCGTTTATCGCGTCATCTATCGGATCTAAAGATAAAAATAAGAAAATACCAGGCCGATATAGGGAGCTGCGATGTTGTCACTGCGAGGGCGAGCTTCGTTTCTTTGTAATTTGAATAGGTTCGTTAAAACGCGGACCCGAAGCGACGTTTATTCTCGTACGTGGAACGTATAATTCTCGGTTATCGAGCATATTATTATTCGCGCAACTATCCTACCGCCGTACGAACAATGTACGCATTAGGAATTTTTGTAGAGAAACGATCGTAACCTCGGGAATTTGACGGTACGTGTACGCGTAGCGGAGCCTGGCGAACTGAAACACGGTCAAAGGACTACGTCGTAACTTTGCGCACAGTCGGAAAACCGATCTGGAACGACCAATTAATTTTAAACGTGCGATATCGATTCGTCGCGGCGTCGATATCGAGCGAGCGAACCAACAGGGAAGCCTCGAAAGCCGACTCTGCAACTTCTACGTGCAGCAGTTCCCTCGACTCTCGACTAATACCCGCAGCACCTACGGAGACAATTACCGCGCGCCATATACGTTCATCCGTGGAGTTCGTCTCGCACGGATACCGGCAGCTAGAGAAAGAGAGATTAAGTCTCGCAGCTCGCAGTTCCGTCCGTAGAACGTAGAATCTCTGGCGGTGGCGCAACAAGTATCCGGCGACGCAAACGGGACTAGCATAGCCGACTACAAACGCGTACACGCAACAGATACAACAGACCACGTACAACGTTTCCTGTTAGCTGTTATTCTTGCGCGCGCAACGCGTAGCTCCTTCCTTCTGCGCGTCGCGTTCTATCTCCGGACCGGACAATTTGCAACCTCGAGATTTACGCGGTCCCCGGCGAACGCGGGTACTGTTACTTTCTTCTTTGCGGAATTGCCAGCGGAAGGGAAAACTCCGCGAGTCTGTCGTCACCGGTTTCTCTATCTTTTTACCTTGCCCGTTCTTCCGCGCTGCTCCCACCGCGCCGCGTGCGTTTTTCAAATTAAAATTAGTTCCACGTCTCGTCTTCCACGTTCAGAGCGGAATCGCGTATTTACGAGCAACGACGAGTAAACGGTCCACGCAAGACCGCGGAGACCTCGCTCCGCATCGATCGTGTCCAAGTGGCCAGCGCTTCTAGGAAAACTCTACGTCCGATCTGTTTAGTTTTCCCAGTCGCCGAAGCCGTTGAGAGTGTTTAGAGACGAATCGATGTGAAGGACCACCCAAACTCGTAGCCATCTTGGAACAAGCCTTGCGCGGATGAGGTACAGAGAGGTACAGACAGGCCAGATTAGGGACAATACGAATATCTCTGTTAGAATGTAACACCGCCGGTGTCACGTCGAAGACGCAAGAACTCGCTCGGTTCGAACTTTTGGTAACCAAAGTGAATAAAACTTGAATTTTTCGGATATGATTTTATTTTCGTGCACGAATTCGGCAGAGTGACCGGTTACAGTGTCGCGGATAAAGTGTATCGGACGCTGATTTGGCGGTGTTTGAACACCGAGATTTTGTCCCTCTGGAGGGGTTGTTTAGGAAATTGACCACTGGCGTTTGTTTGGGAGTTTTTTGAATATCAGGGTTCTGTCTTTCTGGAGAGGCTATCGCTTGGGAAAGTAAGTTGTTTATGTTTTCGATGGCTGTGGTACGCGAGTTGAAGCGTGGCCGTCCTGTTTATTGATTTCGGAGCTCGTGACACCAGCGTGCGCATCTGGACCAGCTCGTACTGTACTCGTACTTGTACTTACGCGTCTGTATTTAAATATACCTTCTATTTTACAATTTATACGCACGCGTTCCTCTATTATTCACATGTACATAACCTCGACAGATCGAAACCCGAACATACTCCGGACGCGGTAGGAAAACAACGGTTCGCGCGTTTATTATCTCGTAATAGACGCTACGTAATACGAATTGGTAGAGAGGAACGCGTGGTCTGAACCGCGTCACACGATCGCTCTGCTTGCTGGCCGATGAATAAACGATCGATTTGGCGGCGGTGGAGGAGCCTAAGGATCCAGAAACTTACGATCGCTGGACGACCTATTATAATAATTTACGTTGATCGGCGTAACGATAAGATCCGCGCGAGATAATCGCTGGTAGAGGGGGTTGGAGGGAAGGGCGGCGATGGGGTGGCTTATCAGATAGTTATCGGATAGCAGATCGCGACGAGGGATTACACGGTGGAATTAGTACGGGAAAACCGTGGCTATCCTGAATCTACGCCGGCGAAACACGGCTCCGAGCGAACGGTAAATCGAGTGTTTCGAGCGAGTTCGTGGACGAGATACGCGACACGGTGCAGAATGCGCCGGCGGTTTTCCTGGGCGTGGGATACGTATTACGCTAATAGCGATAATACGACGTTACTCGGCCGTACGATGCTAGGAAAGTCGAGCAGCCGCCATTCCAACACGCTCGACCATGGTCCTCCTGTTGCGCCAATGCTCAACGCATCGATACCCCATCTTCGACCCTTGGAACAAATTTATCAAACGTTTCGCGCGAACGGAAATTGCCGGATGGAATTTCGCGAATCGTCTCTCGCGCCGTTCCGGCGTCTCAACCATGTCCACGTGGCGGAATACGACGCTCGTTTGGTGCGTTTATTATCGACCTGTTACCGCGAATCGCTACATCACGCGGTTGACACGGCTGCGATTTTCCGATACGATCGTCCCCGAGCGGTGGAAAAGCGCGACAATACGAGAAGCGCGATCCTACGTCCGGTTGATTCGTCCATCGGCCGCTCGTGGCTCTTCCGACGAGCGTCCGACTACGGAGGAACGAGGGCAGCGAGTAGGAAGGAGGAGAAGAAGCGCGGTAAACTATTTTACAAGATACAACTATAGATAAGCGGTGACGGCGAACGAAAGAAATAATAGAAAATCTCGTGGACGACGGCTAACAAAGTGTCGCGCGGAAAAAGCCTGCGCAACACCTCGAACGTGACGAACGAAAAACGTAAAGCGTAGACGCGCCAACGAACTAGTCTGCGAAGAATGTTCGCTTCTCCGTCGTAAAGCAGCGTTCCGTTGCACGGTGGTAAATCGGTAATGTCGGCAAATTTCCGCGGCGAAAACGCGCCGACTGTTGTTGCGTTACGAACGACGTCGCGTCGATCGAGATAACGCGCGTGATGGCGGACCAAGTACAAGGTTCTGCGCGCTACCGCGTCTGCCAGTCGCCGCTTTCCCAACTTCGTCTTCGATTCGGAACGAACGCGGCCGGCCGCTCGTTGGTCCGGGCAATGAGAGCAGAATGTAGCGGATGAGGGTAGAGGACTGACGCGGATCTAGTTGGTAATGACACGGGAAATTATGCGACCGGTTTGTCCCGAGATGTAATTTTCGTGTTCTTTTTTCTTCGTGGAAGCGTCGTGTTTTTAAATAGCAGGCGAGGTGAAATGGACATTAAGCGATGTTCGAACGTTTTCGACTTTACAAACAGCGTTCGATAAGAGCTGGTTAAAAATACGAACGGGTAATCTGCGTCGGCACGGAAATTATCACGTCGAAAGAGGATGCAAAGAATCTCGCCGGACGAATCAGGAAAGTTTCGCGACACGCGACAGGAACCGTGTCGTCTATTTTTTCTTTTTTTTTTCTTTGCGCTTAATCGATCGGTACAGGAGAAAATGAAATTCTCGAAAGAAAAGAATTTCATATCCTGCGCTATAAATCTGTTAAGAACAACCCGAGCGAGCCAACCGATGTTCGTTTACTTTTTTTTTTTTTTTTTTCTGTAACGGCCGGTTCGCTTCGCTTAACGCCAGGTTTCCGCCGAGTCGTTTACGTCCCAAGACGCAGCGTCGATATTCTGTAAACGGTATTGCGGCGTATTTCCATTTCATCGATAGATCGATTTCACCGACGCGCTTACGCTCCATTAACGGTAAACGGCTCGTCGTTGTTACCCAACGGAATAACGCTAATAAACAGGAGCATAATAATTAGCGCGGAGAACGACGCAACGCTGTTGTCTGCCGAAACAATGGCTGGCAATCGGAGCAACGATAACGACAGCGGTTTCTTCTACGACGCGGTTCCCTGGAAAGTTGCGTAAATCGTTAGTCGATTCGCACGAGTCATCAAGCCCGACGAAAGGAGTCAGCTGACGAAACAAAAGTGACTGGTGCCTAGCTCCATGAGAAATGTGAAAGCTGCCCCAACGTCGTGGGTGTAACCTATCTCACGCACGATTCGCGTTTCCAACGGTTGCCAGGACACATTTGTCTTCGACGACCGCGGTGAAATCGGACAAACGCTATTGGGAAATTTCGGATCGTCTACGATGGATTCGCGTGATCTCGCTAGCTTCCAGGATTACTCGTTTCCGGTCTTGCGATTCGAGGCGGTTATGCATGGCAAAGTCGCGGAGAGACGAATAACGATTAAGCTTCGTCGAAAGAATGCTTCGTACGTAGACGACTGTGAATCATAGCCGAAGAAGCGTTGTTGGTGGCCGATCGCCACTTCGACCGTATCGTCTGTACGTGGTTGTTATACAATCGCTGTAATTGGTCGTGTACCGTTTTCGGTAGTTAGAAAAGAGCAAAAAGAAAGAAAAAAGAAAAAAAAAGAAAAGTTGGAACGCGATTAGATGAAGAAGACAGGACCAAAGACCGCGGAAGAGTGGAACGGTGCAACGTGGAATGAAATTCTTCGACCGCGAAATTATAAATTTTCAAGAAATCGTAGATATCGGATGGATCTTCTTTCTCTCGGTCTCCTGGCGCCGTCTCTAGGTTCTTCCGTACGCCACGTACCTTTAGCCGGTGTTACATATACCCGATGGCTGCGCGAGCAACGTATAACGAGGGGCTACAGCCTGTATACAAATAAGCGTCGCGTCTTCCGTGCCCACTTGGCAGGCGACGTTATTTATCACCAGGAAGCATAGAACTCTGATTAACGAAGGTCAACGCCGGTGCAGAGTCCTCGGGCCGTTTGCTCGAGGGTTTAGAACCCTCCGGTCACGTACACATGTTGGCGGATAGCGGTCTGCACGCGACGAATTCGAATGGATTTCGTGACAGCGTGCTCGTCGCGGATAATTGAGTCAATCACTTGGAGAGGAGCATTGGTCAACGTCGTTAAATTTTATGGGAATCGATAAAGATGGTCGGGCGTCGAACGGTGCTTTTAATCGAAACGGTCGCTCGGCTCATGCTGCAGCAACGTATCTAGAAAACAGTTCCTTCTTCTGTCGTGCCTGTTAACGTCGTGTCGCGATCTCCGCGAGACTTGTGTCTCTCGAATTGCAAATTAACGTATCCGCCGTACGTACGTACGTTGGGAGATCGTGTCGCGAGGCAACGTCTCTCGTCGATTCGATCCATGGATGAATGGATGGATCGTTGGATGAAAATTTACAAGCGAACTTTAAGAGAGATCGTAACGAACGAAAGAAGCGTTTGCGCGAACACGCTCGATCGTTCTTTCAAAATATGGAATTACGTAAATAGAATGGTAACGAAGTTCCTTCCACGAACACGTGGTTTCCCGAGCGTGCATCGATGCAATATGCATCCCGTGCCGCGGGCCAGGGGCAAAAAACGGCCGGCGCGAGTACCATTTCTGGCGAACGTGACGCGACGGGCCGATCGTTGATCGCACGGGCGCAGCTGAGAGGCACATTCGAAAACGCGGCGAGTCAAGACCGAAAGCGAGATTGCCCGTTAAACGAATCCGCGCACGGGTCCCTTTGATCGACCGCTTCGTGTACCTATGCGCGTACCGATAGCACGCTGACGTAACTCCGTGCGATCTCCGCTGCCGATCAACCGGACGACTCTCCACTCGCCAGACTCGCTGCCACGCCACGGAAGGGGTTAGCCGAGTAAACAGATTTTCTTCCCTTTTCGCTGTCGCGAGAAACGAAAAGAGAGCAAACCGCGGAGAGGAGTGGAAAAGAAGAGCGAAGAAGAGTGGAAAAGAAGAACGGAGAAGGAAAGGGAGGAGGGAAGAGGGGAGAGGAGAGGAGAGGAGAGGAGAGGAGAGGAGAGGAGAGAAGCAGGCTAAGATCGGGGCCCCTGTTCGCGGTACCGTTAGTTCCTCGGGGGGCTCCCGGGTCCAGACGTGTAATTTATATATCGCCCCGTGGACTCTGCGAAAGTATACAGCCTTTTTTACGACTACTCTCCGCGCGCAAGAGCAGAGAAAGAAAAGGAGCGAGCAGCAGGGATGGCGGGGGTCGTTTCTTTGGCCGCGCTGCCAAAGTCAAAGCGACGCGGCGCAACTCTGGCGAAACAGTGTGCGCACGTCAATTACGATCACGGTAGCAACTCGGCTCGCCAACGATGTTGCCTGTCATTATTCTCTTACGTTCTTGCGCGTTAGCCACCGTTTCTTACCGTGCTCCTCCGCCAAAACGACCGGCCCGCGGACATTTATGATCGGTCAATCCAGGCCTTGGTCCGTTTCCTACGAACCGGCTTTTTGTCCTTAATGAGATGGGCTCGATCAATCTCGTTACAAAACGCCACAGAACCGGGTTCGTGTTGGTGAGCGCGCGAGCCGTGCGTAAGCCGTGCGTAAGGCACTCGTTGACAAATTGGCGCGAGGGAAGAACGTGCAATTGGTCGCTACAATTACCACCTCGACAAGTACCGAGACGTTGCTTCTTCCGCTGTTGGACGAATCCTCGGTAGCTTTGGCTGACTTTGGTCGAGTAAACAGCGAGTACGCGGAAAAATCGTGAAAGAGAATTTACGCGAGTTTGTCGAGGCGAGGCTCGTGGATCGTTTCTTTTACATATGTATTTCGACGAGTGGACGACGCGCGTTCGTCGTATCGTACGAATGGTAAAACAGGGAACGATTTAATAAGGCGTTTCGTATCGTGTCGTACCGAAGCCTGCTTCGACCTGGTAATCCTAATCCTCTCGCGTACGTACGTATTATTCGAAATTAATAGACAAGACGTTCGTTCGCGTTCGATACCTACGTTCCAACGTTCGCGATTGTCGTATTAAACGACTATTGATTATTCGAGCTAGAAAGGAAAATCATCCACGTGTAATTTCCTAATCACTGCCTTCCTCCGCTTAAGTGAATAAATTGAAACACGAAGAAAAACCGAGCGAACGACGATCGGTCTAATAAATAGCGAAGCATCCATATCGCGAATCCAGTTCACGTTCGCCATTTTTATCGACCGGTTTCTCACGCTGGAAAATTGACTAGATGCGTTACACCTGTTTTTCTCGGTCTCGATTGAACAGACGATTAATTCGAGGAAGAAAAGCTCGCTTCGAAGAACCGGCATGACTATGCCGGCGACTCCTTCCCGCTTATCCTCCTTTTATCCCGTGACAAACTAGGCAACTAATTCCGCAACACAAGTTCCCGGTTACGCCTTTGACGAGCTATCATGGCCGACACGGCGAACGCAACGCCATTTCCAAGCGTTAATTATTGTCATGTAGTTGTCCGTGATATTTCGCCTCGATCAAGCGTGGGAAATCTTTATCCCAAGAAGAGATCAAACAAGGGACTGTTTCGTTCGAATGATCTATTCGGATATTTTAACTAAACCGTATCTTAGTAGGCTCGAGGCCGGGCGAGTGAATTTCTTGATCTACGCGACTGACCCGAGGCCTATATCCGCTTGATTATCACTCGCGGCATCGTTTAAAACTCATTTACTAATACGAAACGTTCGCTGTTAACGTCAGAATGCCCCGGTACCGTGCAAAGCTAAAGGTTGCCGTTGAAAAGAAAAAAAGAAAAAAAAAATGAAAAAGGTCCAAGCAGCCAGGCGGCTCTCGATCGTGCCGCCGACCCATGAGAAAGCATATCCGAATTTTTACTCGCGCTGAAAGCAGTCGTTTCAGACACTTTCTTCGATGGTAAATAGCCAATTAGACGTAATTGAACTATAAATAAGCAGTTAAACGTAATTGAATCGCAACTAGCTATTAACTTTTCATTGAGGATGATCCACTGGGGGGGGGGGGCAGGGAGCAGGGGTTCAAATACCATTCAGATACCTCGAACGCATCGGCACGATTCCTTTTTCAGAGTAAACGAGCGATCGATGAAGAGGAAGCCACGATCGTTCGACAATACCGTTTGTAACGTGTGTTTATCAAAAACGCTTTAGCCGTGGCGGGCCAAAGGGGTTAATCTACTTGGTAATTACACGTGCTTGACCGCGGTTCGTCAACCGCGAGCTTTTTGAAACGTCAGTGCGCGCCGGGTATCGTACGTAAGTTTCGTTTCGTTGGCGCGAAAGCCAAGACTCTCTGTCGACAGATTAGACTCGCGAGGAGAGATAAACAAGCGTAATTGTTATAAAATGGCAAGAGCGACGAATGAGAACGAATAAGCAAAGTACAATAACGCCCGGATCAGTCTAAACAATCGCCAATACCGTTGCACGCGCGGCGTGTATCCTGTGCCAAAGTTTATACACATACTCGTTACAAATCTTCGCAGCCGCATCCTAACTTCATTTATCTCTCGGATTAAAGGCAATCTACGGTGACTTCTAAACCGATGACTTATCAACGATCGGCCATAATAATACCACGTGTGCCAAGCTGCGGCTAGGAACGCGCATTAAGCCAGAAACACCCTGTATACGCATGCAAATGCACGCGCGGCGCTGATGCGAGCGCGTCCATTAAAATTGATCGGCAACATTAATACAAGTTAGTGGCGACATGCTCGGAGCACGTCGAGGTTCGCGTTTCTCTCCCTCTCCCTCTCTCTCTCTCTCTCTCTCTCTGTCTCTCTGTCTCGGCCCTCTGCCTCTGGATTCTCGTCCTTTTCCGACGCTCGCGTGATCTCCGATCTCGGACGATTCCGTGGCAGCGGCACGCAGTTCCGAAGCAGTCTCCTCGTCGACGCGGTCCGCATCTCGAGACGCCTATCGACCATCAACGTCTACTTCCGACAACAGATACCTTCCTCTGCCTTCTCTATCCGTCTGTACACGACCAGAGAGAATCGTCAGCGGTCCACCGAATCGCGCGGATTTCATCCAACCGCCGTACCGAATCGTCCGTGTCGACCAGATTTCCAGCCAAGGAATTTCAGTTACGCGTTTCGCGCGTCTGTTAAACGTGTATCGGATAAAAAAAGAAAAAAGAAAAGGTTAAACGGCAATACGAAATAGTGGAAATTTTCAACGCAACCCGATCCCGGTTTCCCTTCGATCCAACGTCCCTGACGATCTGCCTGCCACTCGTCGGCGTTAATTCCGAACACGACGATTACAGCGACATGTAATCTTGCGTGGAATAAATCACGCGCGAATAGGCACGTATATTCGAAGCTGGTATCGTGGAAGCTCGAAGGAGACGGAGCTTAATCGCTCGTCGATGAATTGAATTGTTTTAAATCGTTGTTTAGCGGCGAAGCGGACGATCGGTAGATCGACCGTGACCTGGCTGAACTAGCGACCAGGGAAAATTATAGCCTCGAAATCGGCCGGCTCGCTGCCTCAACGGTGTATATCGCGGATCTTTGGTTATTTTTTCACGGCAACGCCGAGATGCTGCATACCTTGATTGTTTGAGGGATTGTTGAAACGGTAATCTAAGTGGCCGGTATAAAATTCGTTCGTAAAAGTATTCATTTCGTTTGGATCGTTCCAGCGTAGAAAACGAGCAGTAGTAGTAGGTTGAGAAGGTAATGGCAGACGTTCGATGCATCAAGGTGCGAACATTCGTCGAACGTTTATGCGGCGTGGGCAGAACCATCGCGATTGTTTTCAGTGTGTTTAAACGGATGGCCAGATACGACGGAAGATAGAAGAAGCCTCGTGAACGTTAAATCGCAGACGGTTTCGTTAAAATTAACGAACTAGACCGGTGGCAACGGTAGGAATAATTTGCCACGATTTCGCGACAATTCCAATTTTGCGCTACCAGGTCGTCTACGAAACTTCGAAGAATCTCGATTTACTGCGAGAAAGGAGCGATACAGGAGATCCGATGTCGCGACGTTCTGTAATTTCCCGCGTTAACTTCTCTCCGCGATCGGTCGATACTTGGAAATTCGCGCGGATGAAATTCCACGATAGAGTCTAAATTGGTTACGTATCATCGCGGGACACCGAAAGAGGTTCGACGTTCTATCGTCGACGGCCAACGGACGTTAACAAATTACAGCGTTGGCAAATTATATACAATGTGGCAAAATCGGCGTAAGTATCGAGGGTTAAACATAAAGGTTAAGGTGCTCGCGCTCTCGCCGGCCCCCCAACGTTCAGTAGAAATAATTGAAGAAAGGCCGTGCGATATCTCGGAAAACAGTAATTTCGAGGTCGTAATTTTTTATCAGCGCTTGTTTACCGAGATCGAAGCATAGATACGAGTTCGATGTACGCGCGCGATACTTTGAACGAGTTTATTAAAAAGAACGATCGTGGGCGTCTCTCGTTGGATCGTTCGAATTCACGGTATGGATAAAGCGGAACTCGACGCGTTCACCGTCGGTCGAGTTATCGCCTATACCGTGTAACAAATTACCCAGCGACTCTAAGCGAATACGAGCAAAATCAAATATCAAACGTCGGAATATCAGTCGATTCGAGGCGATGATCAGTGCGTGGATCTTTGAAGGAGAGCAAGAGCTTTGTATCGCGGTGAGTCGTAAAAGCGTACGCGAGCTATCTGCGAGGAAACTGCGAGGAAACTGCGAGACTCTCGACGTCGCGCCGGCGCGCAGGACACGGCGATCCGAGCGTTGTACCGTTCACCTGACAATGAGTCACGTCGACGAAAAACGTAAAACGTCTCGTCATCCGCGAGAGCGTGTTCCGCGGTCCGAAGAAACGACGATCCCTCTCGCTAGGACGCGGACAGGCACAAAAACATAGTTTGCAGACCGTTACGAGAGTCTGTGGCTCGTAACAGCGGCCAGGAATCGGCGACGTTCGATCAACGACGAACAGCGTGCCGCGAGAGAGCGTGTGGCACACGTGTGTCGAGTCACGCGGCACGCTGGACCACACGTTCGACGACGGCAACCTGGCAGCTTTCTCAGAGTCGTGCCAAAGCCGAGTCGCTTGTAATCGTGCTCGAACGATCTGTCGTACGGCTAAGCAGATCGACCGTGTTGTTGGCTGGCATCTTTCGGGGAACATCGTGCCAGATCGCAAGACACACGTGTGCGAGGTTTCTTCCTCGACCCCGTCCTTTCTACGGCCACCGAGTGCTTTTCCATAATGGCACGTTTCCTGAACGAAGATCGCGCGAGCAACGAAACGAGAAGAAAGACGCAGCATCGAATGGAATTAAGAGATCAACCCACGGGTGTTGGCTAAAACCGACGAAACGCTCGTTCGGTTAGAATCGGTCTTTTCGCGTTACGAACGGAACCGCGTTTGCTGTTCCGACTCGTCGTTTCGCCTCACACGGCCGATCGTCGCCGATCGCGTATAAATCTTCGAGCGTACGTCTGCGGTCTGCGGTCCGATATCGTGCAGCAGGCTGTGGACCAAGGGGCCAAGGGACCTGCCGTTCTCCGTGTACGCCGGTGTAGATGAGTCGAAAATAAAGGCCGTGGAGAAGGCAGCATGGCGCTTATTATACCTCGACTCCCTTAAGGACCACGTACGTAACCGTGCACCCGCAAAAATTACGACTCGGTGAAACGATAAAAGTTTCACGCCGCACATGCACGCGTACCCGGGGCGACACGGGGCTTTTGGGCAACCCAGGCTATTAAAGTTAAGGATTGGCTACGCCCACCGCAATCATAGTGATTACCCGACGCGTATTACAATGCAAATGCTGGTTAATTCTCACGTGCCGGTGCGCCTCCGAGATCGTTGCGCTAAACCGTTCCCCCTTCCCTCGGCATCCTCGTTTTCTCTTTCTGTTTCTTATAATTCCCACTCGTCGGGGATTACGTCCCTGTCCGTTCTTTCGAGGAGAAAAAAAAGAAACGCACGCCCTAAGTAACCGGCTTTTTGTGGGCGTCTGGAAGGTTTTTTGTCGGACCGTTCGCCGCGCATGGCTAATTAGCCCAAGCGCGGTTGGTTAAAATTTGCGCGAGGTAAAAAACCCAATGGGCTGGTAGTTGTTGGTCGAAGGGTATAAAGTTTTGAAGATGTAAGTGCCGGGTTTGTAACGTTGTTTGAGGTAGCCGTTTGCCAAAAGTGGAGTCACCGTTTAACTGTATTTCTCCTACGTCCCGTGGTTCGCCGTGCGAGAGACGATGTCGCTTTCGTATTTTGGAGAAACGATGCTCGGCTAAGGGTCTATTTGTAGAAACGTCTTTTCGTACGCACCGACCTGACGACGTACGCGAACAACGGCGGCACCGTGAAAACGAAGCGTCGTCCAAGTTGGCCGAAAAGGCTATTTTACGAAAACAAATACGAATCGGGTACGCTCTTAATGGCGTAAGGTACTAGAAATTGAGATATTTTCGTGATTAAGAAAACTGACCTTGGAGAATACGACGCGCACGATCCACGTACGAATCCGCTAACAAGCTCGTTCGCATTATCGACTTTTTCAAACTCGTTGGCACATTCGCGCCTCAATTAGCCGCGCGCACAGGATGAACGAATGCGATCCGGCATGCAATAATTTGTTCCTAATTCCGCGGTACGTCTAATCTCGATAAGCGATGAATTATTGGCCGCTGCTACGTTTTCTTTTAATTAGATAGGACGAGATAATGAAAGGATGCTTAAGCAGCCGCGTTTCAGAGTGGCTGTCGCTTATTATTCAGCGATAAGTCGTCTTGTTGCTTGCGCCGAGACGGTCGCGAGCAAACGAAAAATCCTGCTGTTGGGAAATTCTCAAACATGTCTCGTTAATGATTCCTGTGCGTTTGTGATAGCCGACATGTAAACAGCGGGGATAGTTACATCGTGTATACGTTTATAGTTGTATTAAGATGGCCGGGCTCCATCGAGCCGATGCACACACTGTTCTTACAGGTCGTGTGTTCCTTTTGCACATCTTAACGCTGACTTTTATGATTGAGACCGATGCGGCGATAATAAGCAGCTTTATCGTATAGGAGACATCCGTAAAAAAAGGGGAATTAATGTTGTAAGGTAATGCATCCGGATGGAGAACCGATGATCGACATTAATCGATAAGCTCGTTAGCGATAATTCGCCGGGACTACTCACTTCTACGGACACCTATGCTTTTCTCGTTTGCTCTATTTTCGTCTCTTCTTATTTCGTCTCTTTTCTTCTTCTTCTTTCTTTCTTTTTTTTTTCTTTTTTTTTCTTTTGGTAGTTATGCTCTACCGAATATTCCCAAGGCAGAGCGGCGGGAATCTGCCAGCGAGGAAATCGAAATTTATCGAGAAAGCTGTAAACAGGAACTGAAACACTTCTTCGGTAAGCTGTTGCCCAATCCCTTGCTTAATCCCTGGCAAAAGGTCGCGTGCAAACCAGGTCGAGAAACGTTCTTCCGCGACCAAGGCCGCTGGTCTACGGATTCCGTGGAACAGGTTAATCCGCGCTCCATAAATCTTAATATCAAAGAACGAGCCGGTGCTCGCTAATTACAATGACTTCGAACGAACGACCATGAAAGCGCACGGTACGGCGCGGCACCACGTGCACGCCGACGTGCGCGAGCAGTGTCATAAACGACGATGTTTACGACTAGGAAAAAAGGCAAGGAACATTTACCGTGCGATTACGCGGGTCGATAGGGTATCCGAATAAAGTTATTACTCGGCGTGTCGCTCGAGTTACATTAGGCGAACGAATCGCGTGGTAACCAAACCTAAGCAAGTACGTATCCTTAGGGACTATGTACGAAATACGTCCGTGTGTGTGTGTGCGTGCGCGCGTGTATATGCAGTACGCGCAAAGTGCGCGTGTAGAGTACGTATACCGAGCGCCGTACGCGAATGGTCAGGCCGAGCAATAATAATCCGATGCCGATGAGCGGAGGATCTTCGTTCTCTCGGTTGACCCTACGATCTCGACTATTGCCAATGCCGAGCGTCACGAGCTATCTGCCTGTTCGATGGCTGGTGGATGCATCTTTCGGACGTGTCCGGGGAATTTTATGGGAAACTGGTTTGCACTGTCACGTCTACAAATGATACGACTCTTTTTATCCTTTCCTTTTTCCCCCCTCCTCTCTTTCCGTTGAGAAAAGAAGTTTCAGGAGGTGGTCTCGGGATGGTCGATAACGAGGCAACCGGAAAGTATCGCTTTCTTTCTGGGGGTTCGCTGATTGGCAGAGGAGAACTTCTCGATACACGTTCCGCGATCCTTCGTAAGTTTGGGGACGGTTCGAGGTTTTTCTTGCTCGTCGATCCGAGGTAAGATACGAGCAATTTGCAAGAGGTTGGGTATACGGACGTACAACAACAGAGGGGAATCGTGCACGGGGTGGTACGAAATGTTCGCCTTCTAGTCGCTGTAGAATGGAAGGTAATGCGAGCTTCGAACTAATTGGAGAATCGCGTTTCTATGCGATTCGCTCGGCTAGGAATTAAATATCCGAGATAACAAGAGTACCGTAGCTGTACGATAATTCAAAATTACCATACGCAACGATTTAGTTGCAAGATTAATAGATACGATTCGTACGTGGAGAGTGTTGGTCGAGCTTCGAGCTCTTTCCCTCCGGAACGATGTTTCTTCTCGGATAACGTTATTTAAATATAATTACCATTTTCCACTCGTTTTTCTTCCCTCCCGATCGCCCTTACGCGTCGTACTACGAGCATAATGGGACAAAAACTACTGTCCTTGAAACCAAAGCTTTTGCCACATCACGTTTGTCCCTTAAAACCGCCGACTACTCGCTAATGTACTTTTTGCAGCATTATCCGAAGAAAAGACGGCGAAGAATTTCTTTAATCAAACAAACGAATGTAAAGTTAAGCAGCGTACAGGATGTTCTTAAGAGGAGAAACAACTACAATAAAAATAGACGAAGAGATAACGACCTCCGGTAAAAGTATAGCTGAAACACGCTCTTTCTCGTGCAAGCGTTATAAGAAAAGTAAACAAGCCCGCGCCACGACCGTGCATCCCAATAATTTCCTAACGGTACTAAAAAAATTTGTCAACCACGTTCCGAGACGTTCCGAGTACCTACGAACGTACTAATTTCACCAACAAACACGCCAAATAATTACCAACCCTCCGCCAGTCCCGCTAAAATCCATATATCCGCGCGACAGTTTGCTCCTTTTACCGGGAGAAGGAGCTCCTCTTCCATATCGCGAAAACGTTGACCTACGAAATTTCCAGTTGGTCCGGCCGATCGACGCGTTTGTTACATCAACCGGACGATACCCGGAGATTCAAGTTCGCCGATTGCGTATGCGGTGTCGAAACGGCTCTTACGTATTAAAATATCGGAGGAACCAGTTTCGTTCTCGTTTGTACTTTCATCGTCGATTTCGGCTGGCCCGGATACCCAGCCGCCTCGCCGACTTCGTCCTCCCCCCTCCTCCTCCCGCCCTCTCGTATCCACCCCCACCCCGGTAAAAACTGGTTAACCCACGCCTCGCGCAAAATCCCCGAGGGCTGCAGCTGCATCGCGAGGTGTCGTTGCCACCTGACGTGCATGCAGCGTCGTGTGTGACGTAAGCGGGGAGGAAAGTTTCGTCGAGTCAGCGGCGTCTTCGGGTCCTTCGTGTCGTCGTCATCGACCGGCAACCTTGAAAAGTTCATCGCCGCCCATACGCAGGATCCACGCTGCCCGAATCTCGCGAACGTCGCTACTCCCGGCGAAGCGCGTATTCTCTGGCTCGCGCTCGTATCGACCAAGTTCTGCGCGCCGATCGCCGAGCAAATTCTTTCTTCCGTACATATTGTTTAATCTCGTCTTTTCTTCTCTCTCGTTCTGTTCCTTTTCTTTTCGTTGTTCGTTCTACGAGTTGGGATACACGCGCGGATCGGTAGAAAAATGGTACGCGGAATAAACATAAAATCGCTGTACCTAGCGTATCTCGGTTCGCTGTTAGCAAAACTATACAAAGACGATAATCGCTTGTGCTATCGCGCGTTTATTTTCCCCTAGTGCGGGTATTTAATAGCCGTTAACGAAACGCGACTAAAAAGTCGGTATAATTTTCTTCGACTTGTTTCAAGAATATCACTTTAAACGCTTTAATAGGGATCGTTTAGCTATGCGCAAAAAGCATCGAGCGCATGAGATGAGATTTTTTTTATGGCTAGCCTTATGAAATCACGCGTGACACGTTATCATATCAGGGAAAGATCAAAGACCAAAGAGAAAAACCAAAATATATAAACTCATTACATGGATCTTATCTGGATAACACACGGTGCAAGTTGCCGCGTACGACGTGTTCCAATTTAGGTTCGAAAGGATTGCTTGCACGCGACGAGGAAAAACGAGGTGGTCTAATTAAGACGACAGCCGTGTTTCGATAGCAGACTTTTAACAATGTGGGTCAGTCGGTAAGAAACATACCTGCTTAATCGAAAGGCATACGATAAGAGCTAACGAGTTTCTCTTTTCGTTCATTTCTTTAACGCCGTATCCCTATATTCCCCGACTTATTTATAGGATCGATTTTCCCTCGGCTGTTCCACGAATTCTTACTTGTCTTATATGTATAACAAAAATAAATGATTTCGCGAAGAAATTGATCATTATATTACCAACTCGTGAAGTCAAATCAAGAAAAATGTTGTACCTTAAAGGTAAGATGGTTTTTACACGGGCTAGCCGCGATATTTCATGGCACTTCCACAGATATTATGCGAAATACTGGCGCTAACGATAAATCAGATGCAGCAGCATATAGTATGTCTGAGGATCCCGACCATATCGCAGAAATTTATGCGCGAAAAGTGAAGATGAATTGAACGCATAATTCAAGATGAAGAACCAAGGTAGAGAGGCGCATGTAACGTGTTTACACATTGACTGGAAAACGTATTCGGTTCATAAAAATGATTTCTCAGCCCGTAATAGCCCCGCGGTAATAAATAACTATTTTTCTTATTTCAAATTCTTTCCCCGTCTTCTGAATTACGTTAAATTCTTCGTTATAGTCGTCGTATTGGGATTTCGCTCGTGAAAATAATAATTATTATCTTCTATAATGTGAAAAAGAATCTCTATAAAGAAGACCGATAACCGATTACTCGGAGATCCTTTACGAGTAATAAAAAACACGATAGGGCTGACGATAAATTGTAGTTATTTGGGGTATGCGAAGATTAAATCTGGCAAGGTGACTTTAGAGAAACTGGCCGTTACAATTTAACGAGTTAAACATCTTTCAAAGCGACTACGAATCAAAATTTATCGTCCGTCTTACTCTTTACGCGCGACAAGAGAAGAACGCCGAATACGGCTCGTTGCTTCCACGTGTATTCTATATTCTGTACGTTCTGATTGATACAATCGACGAACAACGAGCAGCAAAGGGACCAACCCTGCAACACGACCTAGTCGTAACAACGAAACAAAGATCTTATCGTCCCGAGGGAAATATAAAATACATATTTCCAAAGCTGTAAGTCACCTTTCAATAACCGACTGCGTGCATACAGACTATAATACGTTAGAATAGCATTCGTTAGAAAATGTTACATTGTAGTGGCATTGTTGCGTAACAGGCACGCGTATTGTGTAAAACGCTTTGCATATTCTAAGTAAATCGTGTCCATGGTAAGTCAGCGGTAATATCGCGATATGCCTAAATTATAGAAGCGACGGAGAAAATTCGATAAGAATTCTAAGAAACGGAACGACCATCCAAACGATAAATCCTTATTTAGACTCGCATTTTCATTTAAAGAAACTGTCGCGTACATATACGTATGTGTGTCAGAGTTTCTTTTTTTTTTTTTCTTTTAATTCAAATTCATGACAAACTTTTAACGACGAAAATGTACTTTTCCCTCCGCTCGGTACAGTGTATAAAAATGTCGCGACAAAGTTTGATGATAATTTATGGGATAAAGACATTCTTGCGTGATTCGCTGTAAATATACCGTTATCGAAGCGCTATATACGTATATACGATATGGCAATTTTATAATTGATTCGACGAAACTGGCACCCAACGTGGATGCCATTGACTTATTGATATTCCTGTCTCGGTTCGCTGTTAGCAGAACCGCCGATTTACTTCCTGCTACGAAATTGTCAGCGTCGAATCGATAACTGGCAATCCGATCGACGCCGTTGTAATTCTTTCGCGCGATCTTCGATAAGAGGCTTGGCAAATGTAAATCAATTACTTTTTGCGAAGACAGAAATACGACTCTGTACGTGGCGCGTACGACGAATAACCGAGCGGCTTATGAAAACTCGCTGCCGCAAGTTCCGCGTACTATCTCTGAAAAAAAAAGGGTTTGATTCTTTTTATAACGATTTATTGCTTCCGGATCTTCTTGGAAACGCAATCCCCCTGGATTGTGCAAAATTATGGAAGCGAATTATGAGAAATACTAGAAAACGAGACTGAAACGTTGAAAAGGTTCTGTAACCTAACGATATTTTCCGTGCGCTATTTCCGACGCGAGTTTCTCGCATCGTTTTTCCACTACCCTTTGAACGACAGCATCTTCTTTCTTAGGTGGCAGGCACGCTACTGGAATCGTGTGACACGCAAAAATAATCTGTTGCAAGTAGCACGAGGAGGCAGCCGACGTCGAGTGAATGTTAATTAGACGAGGAACAAAAATATCGCTTGGACGTGGCAATTCCGGTGCTTGAATTGGCATGTCCCGACGTGTGCTTCCATGGCTTTATGCTAATTCAAAACACTGCGTGGCATCGTGCATTCGAACGTCATCTTTCTCAATAAGACAGCGTGGCAGCTAATCCCAGTTCCCTCGTGTGTCGTCTGAAGCGTAAAACAACGCCAAAAGAAGCTGTAGTTGCTGATCCTGGCAGTGAAATTTTACATTTGAAACATTGTCGCTTTCGCGTTTGCAAATGGTAATCACTCTGTTCTTCTTCTTTTTAAATATATCTACGAAAGTCGTCGGATTTCAAGAAGAAGGATGGCGTTCGTTAGAAATTCCTTCGTAAATCGTTCGACTTTGTCAGTCCTATCTATACGTTTCGTTATGAAACACAGTGTTCAACCGTCAAAACCATGTGCAGTCAATACAATGTCGTAATCTGTAAACTGTTAAATCCCCTGCATGCTTGTCGTATTAGGATCTATTACGGCACACGTTGCGGTAACTCGTTGCATCATACGTTACGATATACGGTATACTTATCGTTTCACTATGGGCGTATAATATTTTGTCGTCGAGGAAAATTTTCAGGATACCGATTCGAGGAATCTGGCGAAGAGGCGACGACGATATCGCGTCGTCCTGTCCACCGACTTAGGAAATTTTCATCCTCGCGCGTATACCCACGTCGCGCAGCGAGACCGACGTCCTCGTTGGCGCGTAGAAACGAAATTTTTCGCAACGAAACATCCTGTTGTACGGATCGAAAGCGTTTTCACGAGCGCAACGACCTGTCCAACGTAACCTGCTTTATGCCGGCGGGTTTGAACGATAACGTTCGCGCTAGCGTACCGGTCCGTCTTATCGACTTCGCGACTTGCACGCGGTACCGTTTTCTTTTAACGAGTCTCCTCGAATTTCAAACAAAATTTCTACGGATATTTTTCGTTACGATCGAAACTATTAGGTTGTCCCGAAAGTTTCTTTCCTCTCGTAAGGTATTAATAGACGCACGACCTTTTTCCCTTTTACATAATTTTATCGAATCATCCACGATCCATTTTGCCCTACTTCTATTATTACGATCGTACACGATTCGACGAAAATAATATAAAACGGAGAACGTGGTGGATCCGTTATTTCCTTACAGGACGAAAGAAACTTTTCGGACAACCTAACATCTGTAGCGATACTAACTATAGCGATAACTGTGAGGATGGAAATACCAAACAACGAACCGCTGCCTGCATGTTTCTCCAAATACGATACATTCGACTGGCGGCAATTTCAAAGTACGAGAGTTTGAATTTAAAGGCGAGGAAAAGAAATTAGAAGGAAGGGAAAATCCGAGAGACACGATCTAAAAGCTGCTTTGAAGAAGGCGGCACGCGGCAGCAATCTAATTTACGAAACGGAAATACGCCTGTTGATGGAATTCGGATTGTTTTCGAGCAACTGCGACCAATCGACAGCGCAGACGATGAAAAACACGCAACCTCGGCCATATGTATATATTGTCCTTTGTCCATTCCCATTTGGAATTCTTAAAAGTGCCCGTACCCACCCGGCGTTCCTTTTTTTCGCCATAAAAGCGAGAACACCAGACAACAATAAGATGAAGAGTGTTCGCCGTTCGGTTAAAGCGGCGGTGGAGGCGATAAAAATACCAAGTACCTTGCAATTACATCTGCAGGTAAGCAAGCTACATGAGTAGTAACGGCTACGAACGATCCAGAAGAAAGCTTCTGTTTTTTGCCCGCGACGAATCCTTCGAGTTTATTTCGAGTTTATTTCGAGCTAATCCTTTAAGTTTATTTCGAGTTTGTTTCGAGTCAATCCTTTAAGTTTATTTCGAGTTCGCTGCGAACTAATATACACGGATCAATCAAAATCGATCCGATAAACGAAAACCTCTGATACGAATCTACCTTATCGACCGATCCGTTCCTTTCTCGTCAGCCCGCTCGCGACTTTATCTTCTTTTTCGACGAAATCCAAGAAGAAAAATCGATATGGTCTCGCACAAGGTCCAATTAAATCGAAGAGGTTCTCGGCATGGAGCCGATGAGCGGCGCGGAGTTGGAATTCCCAGTACGGCGGAGTTAACCTCAGGAACAAATTCCTGCGCTTCGATTACGCTCGTTTCTTAGGTTCGGCCAATCGGAGAAAATGAGCGTGTAATTTCTGACAGGTAGCCGGAAAATAAACTCGTAACGTAGGAACCTTGCGAACATCGTATTTAGTCATTACTTAAAATCGCCGTACTTATAAACGTTACTACGTGGCGAACAACATGGAGCACAATATGCTAACAACATTGTAGGTACACATAGCTACGCGTAAATTGCTACTGAAAACGAAACCATTACGTTTCTCGTCGATCGTAAAAGTGTTGCTCGATATCTACCTTTTTCGTATTAGTATGTTAAATGGCGATGCAGCGGTCAAAGTACCGAACCTGTTCTTCGTTCGTAATTTACGATGCTAATTTTAGTTGGAAATTTTAGTCTCTCGCTCGTTTTAAGAGAGGCAGTACACTGTAAGAGTGCGTGCTACCGGTACGACGAACGTTAAAGGAAAAATCAGAGCCGAACGCGTCGGGAACGTATTGGCGGGAAACGAGTCGCATAATAAATATCGATTATTCGATCGAACCACTTTGCGCCTGTTGATATCCGAAGCATTGTAAGACGAACGCAACCGAACGAATATCTCGCGTGCAATCTCTTGGCGGACGAGGATCGAATTTATCGGTTGCCGGGAGAGTGGTGGACCGTCATCGTCATCGTATTCGTGCGGTGCGCAAAGGTGCGGTCGCCACTTTACCGTGACACTAATGAGCAGAACAGCCGGTCCTGTGGCCCGTCCCCGCTGTAATTGGTTAGTTAGCACATTTATTTCATATGAAAACGCCGAACGAAAAATGCGAAGCGCGTGCGTCCTAATTGGCGGCCGTGCCATTCTCGGCGTGAATCGTGAACAGATCGATCCGCACGATATCGGATCGTTGACACCGGTGACCGAATAACGTTGCCCTTAAACACGGCGCTCCGATGCGTGTTTTCCGTTTGAATGGAACACAGCGTGCCCAGCCATCGACTAATTAGCGATAAATCGATAGAACCAGTGGTACTCGCGAATAACCGGAATATAACGTTAGGCGAACGAGGTTACAACTTGCACGCTAAGTATATTCAAACAAATTGCGGGTAATTAAAGTTTCCGTTTAAAACGATGCAAACGAGCGGCGATATCTTTAGTTTGACGAAAAGAAGGTGAATACGGAGAAAGAGGTGGAAACAGCAGCGAGTCTAAGATACACGGATCTCGATGAAACGAAGCGTGCCATCCTCCTGTATTTGTCGAATCTGAAATTGACTCGGCTATCTATCGATAATTCGATTACACGCGAGAAACGCCTAAATGCGGAATCGCGGTCCATCAACCCGCGGAACACGCTAGAAAATGCGAGCGCCATTCGAGCATAACCGTTGCGAGTGCAGGTGCATTCGGTGGAGAGCGCGCGGCTCAAGGGACAAAAGCGTGAAATAATTGTTGCGCTCTATTACGATTCTTCGTCCCTGACCTTGACGCCCGTAAAAGTGCTTAATCGCGCATTCTGCATCATCATGCCACTCTCCAACGTATTTACTCTCTCTCTCTCTCTCTCTCTCTCTCTCTTTCCCTCTCTCCGTCCGCCTAATTCCCTCTCCCCTTTCTGCCTCCGTGCAGCCGTGGCAGCTTTGTCTTCAGACAGAAACACCGAAGCCGCCACACCCTCGGCTCTCCGGGTAATAATAATTGTTTGCGCGCTTACATCTAAAATGGCGTCCTTGTCCTTGCAAGGCTGCGCTCACACCGCCTCGACTCGCTTCTTTCCAACGAACCTCTGGCCAACACCACCGTGGGAAGATAGCCGGTTCGCGATCGCGATGGACCCTCCGGCTTGCCTTGACCGATCCTTTCCACGGATTAGTCGTTATCTTCGCGTACCTACTAAACGCGACCGCGATAAATATAGAATTAAATGGACCGAGGCATGGCGACAGACGTTGTATTAATAAACCCCAAGTTTCACGCATAGTACGCGTCGTACTATACCGCTCCGCCGATCTCTACCTCCAAGATGCTCTTAGTCGCGGCGTAGAAACTTTAGCGAGGATAAGGAAACGCGAAAAGCGCATGGTGCCAAGCTGTTTGCTTTGAAACGTCCTGTACAACGACGGCAATAGCGCGAATACGCTCGAACGAATGTCAAATGACCAAGAGGTAAAAGAAACTCGACGATGTAATAGGCGAGATTCAGCACGGCCTGATATTGCACGGCCGTATTTTACCGTTTGTTTTATTTGGAAATTCTCCTACACCGTTTCCACGTTTTTTCCTCCCTCGAGCTACGGTCAACGTTGAAAAGCATTCGAGACAATACGAATGACCATTTTGCTGGTAGTGCCACGGCCTATCCGTTCGAACCCTTGCGTTATGTGGCCCCTTCTCGGATACAACGACCACGATACGCCTTCGATAGTCCAGATTTCATGGGTACGCCCAAGGAAGCTTGTCCAACAAGCCGTAAAGAAGCGTAACGGCCAAATAAATGCTGCTATAATGCATTTGGAGGATACGGGACGCCAGCGACTTTGTACTCGTAAATGTTTATCACGATGAGCTGTCCCGGTTTTGTCTGGTCCATTAATAGCACCGTTTCAACGCTTCGAATATCGCAACTGCATGCCAACGGACGTGTTCCTCCGCCGAGATCCATTCGTTTCGATTAAATTTTTCTCTGTCTAACGATGCCAGGATATTACCGAGGATCGTCGTTCTCGAGTAAAGAAAAGAAAAAAAAAAATAGAAAAAAACGAAGATCGTAATTAATTTCAGAGCTGCGAAGCGGAATCGCGGGTTATTGCGTCATAAAGTTGAAATGGAACTTTTCTTCTTCGCCAGACGTTGAATCGCAGATATTACGCGCTATTATACTATAACGGGTGTCTATTCGTTCGAGTCGTTGCGATATTTGCTTGGTAAATTTTCAGAGAGTACAAGGCGAAATTAAATTTACCAAAGCATAGGAATAGACGCGGGTCTAACGGGTCCAGCCTGCCGGATATTCGAAGAAAGTTCAGAATTATTTGCCAACGTGGCTGCGTCGTTGACCGGTAGATTTTTTAACCGGCCGTTGAATTAGCGCTCAAGTACTCGCCAACGGCACCGAATAAAATTCCATGATTTCTCGCCGCGCGTTCCGCGCCAAACTGCAAGGCGGAGTAAAAGCGAAACGAAATAAAACAGGGGACGAGAGTAAGACGCGGTAGACGCGTGTCGCGAATACTCGCCAAATTTGGAGCTCGCTAGCACGGATTCAACCGTACGTACAACCTGCGTTACACCCTGTTGCGCGTGATGTCATCTGGAAATCGTAAAAAACCGAAAAAAGTAAAATCGCTGGTTGAAGCGTTTTGTACTTTTTGCCCCCGCGGTGTCGTAATCAAGAAAGACGCTGCGTTTTGTCGCGCACCTTGGTTAGCACAATCTTCGGCGACGATCTGCGAGTCCGACACGAACCTCTAATACCCCATTGTGAAACATCCAGCGAGACCACGTTTCAGCCGGATTCTAACAATGAGCAAGTTCAATCAAAGAATTCATAAATTCGCGTGGATGTGACAACAGCCTCTAATGTGTTCCTATTACACAACCGTTCTTATCTGGCTGCTCCACGGTATTACAATTTCCTCCCTGTCCGTCAAGCAGAGAGAAAAGTGGTGGTGTAAGCACACGCACGACACCGGCAGGATATCTCGTTGCTCGGTGTGGCAACGATCTCTCTCGCTGTACTGTACGTCGTCGTTAGTCGTTACGCGTCACGGTGCGCGCAATCGGCGAACAAAAGAGTGTGATTCTTCGTGATGGAGGGAAGAAGAAGCCGAAGAAGACAGCGACGTAAAGAAAAAGACGGGAAAGAAGAGAAAAGAGGCATCGCGAAACGATCGTGCGAACTCGTATCGCTAGACGTGATGCAACGTGTACACGCTTGTTATTCTTTCGCGAGGAGATTCGTTCGACAATGAAACTCAAGGTCGTTCCACTTTCCAAGCTTCCCAGCAACCATAGCCGTTTCCATCGTGATTTTTATTATCTGCGGCGCGCATCGTTGGGCAACGAACCAGGTGAATAAAATGATACAATTAAATATACATCTCCACCGAGAGCAGGCATGTATCATTTCCCTTTAGTGTCGGAGATAACTGTATAAGGAAAGGTATTACGGGTACGAGTTTACGGGTGAACGTGTAAAGCTTTACTTTGGACGATCTTTTATAAGGATCGAGCTGCTTCGCGAGCTGTCTCCTCGCCTATATATTTGCCAGTGAGATTGCTTTTTAAGGCGTCGCACAGTTAGGAACGTCGCAGTTGCAACGAGCGTGAGATTCCGATTAAAATGGATCAAAGTACGAGGGTTCCTCGAACGATGAAAAATCGTATATGCGCGATATACGGCTTATCGGCGCGTAGCCAGAAGGTTAATTTCTCGTCGCTTGTCGGAACGCAATTGCGAATCGGTTACTGCGACTACGTGTTTAAAAGCGACGGTTATCGATCAACCAATTGGAAAGAACGTCGGATGCTACGAGTATTTGTAAATAATTAAATTATTCCGAATATTATAAATATCGCGTAAGTTTTACGCGATCGAATTACACGAACCGTCGAAACGTTGCGCGACGGATATCTCGCGCAAATTTAGCATCGAATCTCTGGATAAGTACTTACGTAACGCGTCTAACGTATCCTGGAAAATATCAATAGAAATCGGAGGAACGCTCTTACGCTAACGGTACCAGTCAACCAGTACGTTACGCGCGTAGAAACGCGAAAGAACAAAAAACAAATTACGCCTAATCCGCTTCTCTACTGGTAGTGGTCTCGACAGACCCCACGCAACGTTAATAAAACCATCGATTTCAACTGGAAATCAAACCGCTTGGCGAAGCACATCGAGCCTCGCATCGGCGATCGGTACCAGCACCAAGTAATCCGGATCGATTCCGCTACGATGATTCGCTAGTAACGAACATCGTCGGCTTGCTCGTACCCCGTCAAACTATCGATACCCGTATACCCGGAGACGCATACACGCAGCGACTCCACTTACTACGGCCGATTACGTTTCCAGAGAAACTATTAAGGGGCGGTTCGCTTCTGTCGAAGCGCAACAGTTCAGCCGCGATACAATAGAGGACCCCTATTGAATAAGCCCAGATCCTTCGTAGGTTGGCCGTGGTACAGCGTCCGTGGTACAGCGTCCGTGAGCCTATGGTGTAGCCATGTATTCTGTTAACCTGCACATCCACCGACGACTTAGAGCGAAGTTGGCAAAGCGCTGCTGGTAGTACGGCCACTGACAGTGCTGCGTGTAGTAGAGGCGGTACGACGAATCGTACGATACGACCGGTTGCCAGCGTGTTAGTGTCAGCGGGCCTCTTACGCTGAGCCTCAGTCACGCCGGGCGTCAGTGACTTCGCGTCCGCCGGTTCGATCGGTTCTTCTTCTTCCGAGGCTTTCCGAGTCAGCGTCGTCGCCTCGTCCCACCGTGAAAATCGTCCGAGGAATTTCGCGCTCGCGACATCCTCCGTCGTCTCTCTTTCGTCCTTAGGATGCGAGAAACTTTTTCAGAAAGAAATAAAGTCGGAGAGAAACAGCGCGAATCTTTGCCGACCGTTGTGAGACGAACTACGAACGGAGAAAGAAAGTTTGTCGCGCGTGCTCCCTGAAACGTTCTGCTCCGAGCGTTCGATCGAGATTCGAATTTTGAGAGTTTACCGAGCTGGTTTCTTGCCACCTTCCTTCGACGATCGATCCTCCTAAAGGCTACCAGGATGCGGTAGTCGAGCCTCGGTGATCGAGCAATCCGAAGGCGAGAGGATCGCGGATGCTGCGAGACGATAAAACCGAAATACATGTTCCGAGGCACGTGAGAAGTTCCATTAAATCGTAAACGCGACGGGAGTCGAGCCACGGGAGATGCGATTGCTCCGACGCAGCCGGCAAGAGTGGACAGCGGTTGACACGTCGGTCGATCGATCGGTTGACTCGTATCGACGTTTCGCGATTAGTAAATGGAGCGGAATTTTCGAAGCGGAGGAATGCCGATTCCGCCGAGCGAATGGCGTTCCCTGTGATCAGTGAGCTTCCAAGGAAATCGTGAAACCGGTCCACGATCTACCGAACGAATCATCAGCTGTTTGGTAGAATGACGCAACGTTTCTCTCTAACGATTGCCGTGGTCGTTGAAAAGGAAGGGACCGTCAACCTTGGCGAGCAGCGCGATTTCCAAGATGGGTCGTTCGCGAAGGACACGAAGGCATTCGAGAAGAGAATTAGCACGGTGCTGAGTCAAAGGATCGGTTAACGCGAAGGATCGAACGAATTATCGCAGGGTTTTGCAACAACGACCGTCGAACCGTGATCGTTGATCTCACTGCGTGCTGTTGCTTGCGGTAACAGTTAGTGTCCAGTGAATGAATTCTCGGTCGCGCTCGATGACTGAAACGATCGGCTTTCAGCTTGATCGAGATCGATTCTGAGATCTTGCCCCGCTCCCCCCGTTTCACCATCCGTCTATCGTGCGAATAATTATCCGCTAGCTTCTCCGCAACGTCCAAGTGGAAAGTGACAGTGACGTCCCCAGATCCGAGTGACATAACCGAAGAAAGTGCCTGAACCTGTTGCCGATCGACAGCCAGTTTCCGTCGACGTTCTGCGACTGACCAGATGACGCGGTGATAAAAATGCTGCCAAAAGTAAACGCGGCATTCGTTCTTTCACGACTACGATTCGTCGACGCGCCCCTCTGGAAAGTTCTAAAGAAACGTCTCAAAGACTTTCTTCGTTACCGATACGCGAATCTCTCGTGAAATCGCTAACTCTGTCCGTGTTGTAACGATGCAGAATCGTGTCACCGATTGTCGAAGAACGAACGGAACGTAGTGTCTCCGATCGAGTTGAACGAGATCAGTGAAAAAATAATATACAGTGCGGAACAATGTCGTCGAACGGTGAGTTCTCGACCATGTCCAGCGAGGAGGTACCTTCGTTGCCCAAGTCCCTGCCTAGTTCGAGGGAAGCGACGGCCGAGGGTAGTTCCGGTTCGAGCGGCGGCTACATGCCCCTTCGAGATTTCCTTGATCGATTCTCGTTACCGAGAGTGGTGAGGCTCGAAGGTACCGGCGGCAGGCCAGTGTTGCTGTACAAACAGCAACAGAGATCGCTTCGGGTTAGCGCAACCCTGTTGATCCATCGTTATCGGCACGACGTTAAAGTAGGACCGGAAATAGTCATTCCAGAGGGTTACCCGGGTAAGTTTCGCGCATCGTGTTTCATGATAGCACGGGATTATATATGTACGTACGAATTAGATGGAAGCTGAGTAACTCGTCTTCTTCGTGATATCGGACGAACGTCGTTGATTTCGTCGAACAGACGATTCGAGATGATATTTATCCGCGTTAACGCAATTGCGATTTCATCGCGTATGGTTTTTAATTTAATCGATTCTATAGATAAAGTCGATCGTCTTTGACCTCTTTTGCCTATTTAGGATACTTAACGAGCATATTGCACACTCCCTCGTAATTAGACTCGAGAAGATTCGTTCGAACGTTGCATCGGTTTCTTTCGCAAGAGGTTTGATTGCTCTCGGTCTTTTTTCTTCTTCTTCTTCTTCTTCTTCTTCTTCTTCTTCTTCTTCTGCTTCTTTTTCTTTTTCTTTTTCTTTTTCCATCGAACGCAATTACCGTTATTTATGTTTGCATAATATATAATCGACATCTTCCATACCCTGAACTCGAAATGAAAGTAACAAGGTGTAGAGGCACGGGATTACGCCTATGCCATTTTATTTTTCCTATGGTACGCGAGGTATTTTTCACGAATCTGTATTTCGTTCGCAAGATTCGACGCGATATCGTCGGTTTCGCCGACTTCCTATTCGTCGTTCGACAATGTAAAATCAACGCCACTCTCCTTTCCGATTTTTCGCTCGAGCGTTGAGTCAGAGCCGATGAAACCTGTTCAATGGTAAACGATCGAAAGAAAGAACAAACTATCGGACAAAAGGAAAGAAACGAAGGATGGAGAAATAAAAATGAAAGAAGACATCAGGGCTGGTTATAATTGATAGTGAACCATAATCGTCGGCAGCCAGCGGTTAGCTCTTAATGGGCCCGGTATCCGGTAGACATTTTCAGGAAAACGTAAATTATGCCCGGTAAAGCAAACGGGAACGGTTGTGATAACCAGCTTAGATCACTGAAACAGGTTATACTGTATGCTCGGCGAATGCGTCGACAACGTTTGAAAGAGGTCGCTAATGCTTCGCGGCGAGAACCCGGTTGCTCGCTATCAGAAGTACCAGAACTTGTCCTCTCCTCCTTTTGAATCGTAAACCACTTTGTAGCAATAAGTTTGCAAAACGGGCACGGAGACCACGACCACGATCACGACCATGGTCTCGACCTCTACAAGGTAGATTTCTTCCCCCGAGCCTTCTCCATATTGGTTTTCTGACATTTGCAACGGAAATTACGAGGTAATAAACCGGAGTAACGCGAACCTATTAGTTTCAACCGATAAGAATAAAGCAAGCAAAGTTTAAGATCAGGGCGGTTGCTTCTTCCAACCACTGTCCCCGTAACGACGTCGGGTTTCTCGAAAAAAATGATCGTGAAATAAATCGATTCTTTACCCTGCTGTTTCTTTTTCGTTGTTGCCTTAATCGCGCGTACAGTTGCAAGTATATTTATCGGCTCGTACCATAAATAATATCTCTCTCTTATTTTCTACGTGTACCTGTAAATAAAGACATTTTTGCAAAAAACGTCCAGATAACGCGTTTATTAGGATAACCGTGTACGCGTACGTGCAAACCATTTCAAGTCTATTTCAACCCCAGTCGAAAGCGATTATCCGTCCTCGACCTCTTCGGACGATCTAATGAAAACGTCACGAGTGGGCAGTGGGCATGGTGGTTAGCATACCTGCCTTGTTACTCGATAGTTGCAACACGACAGAGTTATTGAAGCAACGCCTAACGGATTAACCTGTCGATTGCTGGCCGCGACGAAAGGAGGTTGCAACGACGGTGACGTCAAGCGTCCGAGAAACCAGCTACGAATTTCGTTTTTCTGTATGTGCGTCGCGTGCGGAGATCGTTGATTCATCGGGGAAAATTGCTACGCCGATTGCCACACTTTTACTATCGACGCCGAGCGTGCTCGGCCCACGTTTCCAACCGTCCGTCAATGAATCACTGTTTCCAGTTGTTTGAACATAATCGAGAAATTACGCTTGGCTCTACACCGACCTTTCCATCCACGGTACGAACGTCGACGCATATGTATAACGAGAAACGTGAAACATCGTTCGTTAACGAAGCGACGGAGAAGAGCACAGTTCGAAACGTTCGTCTCGTAATATTACGAACCGAACGCTGAGATTCAGAATCCAGTTCGATCCGACGGATTGGAATTTGAACGAGTATATTACGCTTCGCGATACATCGCGATTTATTATACAGCGTAATCGTTGAGTTTAATTGTCGGTTAGAATAGCAGGCGTCTACGGAATTTTAATACACAGGCGAATCACGTTGCCCAGCCTTCTAACCACCATGAAAATTTCAACGTACACGCACGAGATACGCTCCAAAAGGCGTAATACATTTTCTCGAAAACAATAAATTGTCGCCCTAGGCGCGTGCCACGAGAGGAAAAACTCTCCTCTTCCATACTGTCTCGGGACTCCTATACCGATACGGTAAATTATTTCAGCGAACGATCGTTATCGTCGACAATAAGGATGATGATTCCGTGGAACCGAGAGTTCGAGACAAATTGGTCTGCTCCAATTTATCGTAACAAATAGCGCAACGCACACGCCTAAGCGAGCTTTACAATCCGATCGTAAATATGCGGTTCGTGCTGGCCAGCGCAGGTTATATCGAACAGGCACTAACGATAAATTGGCTAAGGAAACATTATTTAACGCCTACGAATTCGCTATAAGTGCGGCACAATTCACGATGAGTCCCGTGAGCATGATAAAAACTCGACCTATGCCCACGTGACAACCATGCTTCCATTCGTCCTTCCCCGATCGTTTAACACGGTACTGTACACGGTGCAGCTCGTAGTATCGCGACGTCGTCACATTATGTAACCGAATAGTTTATCAAATGGAAAGTACGAACTATTTATTAAAAAAAAAAAAAAGAAAAACCGATGTTTCTTTATCGATATTCTACGAAAAGAAAATCCGGATAATTCCTGCGGTTGGCATCAGCTAAGTATTTTTATCGAATTTAATCGAAGAGAACGTTTATATTAATTTACGATATATTGAAATTCTTCGACGAAATTGATTTCTCTCCGTAGAGAAGCGAGGAAGACGGATCTGTTTAAATGGGAGAATCGGAATCGCGTTCCGTTCTGACCAGGTGGCTTCATTAGGCGAATCGATCTCGCGTCAGGTCGATCAGCCAGCAAAGACTCTTTGTGATTCGCGCGCAGCAAGAAATTCTCAGGTGCCATGGCGAACAGAGCTGTGCTCGCGGTCCCGGCTAACTGTTCCACCGGCCACCACTTTTCCTTCTGCGTCATCGTGGAATTTCAAGCGGCACGATCGGTTCCGTTCCGAGCGGACACTTTCGTCACCCGACTAATCCCATTTGTCCAACGCACGTGCATGAAATGCGCGATCGGTGCACGCTGCTGCGACCATCGAATCGGATTACAGTATTTACAGTCAGTTATGCTTTACTCGCTCGAACGATCCTTCGAAACCTTGCTACCGAAACGCTACGAATCGATCTTTCCACGCCAAGGTTGTGCTCGGTAACGATCCTTACCGAACAGGATAGTTTGATCGTTACAGTCGAGTACTCCGCGATCACCGCGGAGAAATTTTCTCATTCTGCCTTAGTTAGTTCGAAGCGATAGAGTAAACCCTAAGGAATCTATCGATCTTGTTTTAAGAGAATTAAGCGTCGCGAGAGCGTTCGATCTCTGATGAAAAAATGGCGAAATAACGCTAGAAAAACGACGACATATAGAGGGTCGAACGGCACAACCGTAGAAAGTACAAACGAAACTCTAGGGAAAACTGACTCACACCGGTCGACTCGACTGACAGCCCACGCGGTTTGCAATTTATGTTGAATTTTTTCCCGTTATTAGCTAGGTAGCTATCAGATTATAAATTATTATAGTATATGGTTAGGTTAAACGTTATAAAAATACCATTATGTAAATACTATTCACGTGCTATTTAACGATGCGTTTGAAGGTAGTAATTCCTCACGCTTAATGATACACTAGGGTGTCGTTATATTAGAACGTGTATTTCAGTTAGTCTTATTGCTGCTGCGAGATCTTTTTGAACAAGTTTTTCGCCTTGTTTACGGTATTAGTTAAATAAACCAGTTGTACGGGTTGTTTCGTGCAGTTGAATATTTAACGTGCATCAAGAAGAGATCCGTTTAAGCGATGTCAAATATTTAATAAGTTCCTAGTCGAAGAGGTCGGACTACGTTTGACACAAAATTTTTATCGGAATTTAAAATACCGATAATGCACGCTAATGTATCGCTTCGTCTTAAAATCGCTTTCTCGTGAAAAAAAAAAAAAAAAATATGTTTTATCTATACCGTGCCTTTCACGATGTATATCGTACGTGACATTACCCGTTTACCGTAAACATGCAAATTGAATGAAATTCGATTTACCCGTTAAAGAAAGATTATAGGAGAAGCAAATTGAATAATTCAAAAAGGCGTAAAAAGAGGATTCGCGTGAGCATTCATCGATCAATTATTAAAATTAGCTTCGTCCTATTCCCTGTTTCATATTTTTTTTTTTTTTTTTTTATAAGATCTATCTTACCTTCGTTCGCGAGCAAGTTGGAAAAAAAGCTGGTTGGAGCGCAAGCTGAATCTCGAACGCGTTACAACTTTTATCTAACGACGCTAGTAAAATAACAGAGCCCGTTCGTAAGAAACGAATGGCTGCTAATTAGGAATGTGGTTGTGAAGAATGTTTATTATTTTGCGCGTTGTGTCATAAAACGACGGAGAATGTAGCCAAGATAAAACCTGAAAAGTAGTTTATGACAGTAGAATGAGATGACTCGTAAAATAATTAGAAGCCAATATACAGGCTTTTTGCATATTACCATTTGTAAAACGTGTATAAACACCGATCACGTCCAATTAAAGGAAGTGAAAATAATTGAGTCTTCAAATTTTACTGCAAGTTTATAAAGCTCCTGCCGTTATTACGATTTTATTCGTCTCTTTGATTCGTCATAACGGAACATTCGTAAATTATCATTAGCCTTTCCGACAGTTTCCAAAAGAAACGTAAATTCCTCTTTATATCCATTGTCTTTAACGACATCGATTTCTCTCGCGTCGTAATTACGATTACGATCGTGCCGATATTTTAGTCGACGTCGCAGGAAACGTTTCAGAAGGGTATTCGTTATGAAAAAACAAAAATGTCCTTCCTACGCTTTTTACATTGCCGATAAAATATATCGCAAGACGACGAAAGCTGTCCAAATTTTCCTGCAAAAATGAACGAATTGCGAAACACGTCCACCTGGCCATCCAATATACACACCGCAAAGTGCTGACGAGAAAGCAACAGGGAGGTGAAAAAGTTGGGGATTCGATGCAAGAAATAATCCACTACGAAGCCTGCACCGAAAGCATGCTTCGCGTTCACCATAAATCATCGTAATCAGCTTACGACAGCGTGCAAAAAGCGGCGAGAATTTTTTCTAGGTTTTTCCTATGGACACGCGGCGTAAACAGGGGAACGAAATGAAGACATTTGAGACGGACAAAAAGGGGCGTCGCGGTCTCCGGAACGTATCTCAAGTCCGGGAGGGTGCATCAAACTCCGATGAGAGTAGGAATATCCTGGATACACCGGTGCTGCCTCTCTACCCGTGGAAGCTGCTTATGAAATTGTAATGGCGCGCGCGGTCTCGAAGCTCCACGCCGATCAACAAGGACGAACGATGTATCGATTTTAATTTCAGCAGATGGGAAAAACGACAATGCATCGATGCACCCAGGCAACTTCAACCCCGTCCCCCGCCCCCGCCCCCTTTTGCCTGCCCGGACTATCGAACGAAGCCACCGTCCCATAGATTCCATAGACTATAGACGACCGTTGCGCCTCGATCCTCGCGTCGGAATCGGTAGTAAGGGGGAAATGGAATCTACGTCGAGGGAACTTGAACCTTCAACCGGGATAAAATTACTAGGGAAGATTCAACCGTGCATCCGATTCCAGGGGCTGATAGCGACGATGGACGATATCGCACAAATCACCGGCTCGCTTAACTACTATTCGTGCAAACCCTCGGCTACGACTCCAGGCTCCAGTTTACAGTAATTTATTAGGCGTGTAAACCTCCAGCTCTGCACCGGGGTCGACGGCCTCGTCCCTCTCATCAGGAGACCTTCGGCTCCTTCCATTTTTTTTCCCCTTGTGCTCGCGACGCTGCTCAAATGCTTCTCCACGAAGAATGCTTTAACTGCCCTTCGTGCTCCACGCTTTTTGCAACATCGAAAATCATCGGCCGCGCTCCTGTCATGAAATTTACATTCCACGGATATGGGGAAACCACGTGGACGGTAAGAATAACGATCCGTTGGACAACCTGTTGCTTCCTGTACGGATCTTTCCACACATTCCGTGTACAAGAGGAAAGTAAAATTGAAATCCGACTGAAAAAGTTGCATCGGTTGCATCTAAAACCTCTTTCAGTTAAGGGAGAATAACATCTGCCTTGAATTCTTGATACCGTCGTTTAACACACGCCGTCTCTGAGAATTCTGTAGCCTCGAGCCACGCTGATTTCACGTTTCGATTAATAAACCGTCTCGCAAAAGTGCTCCATTTGCGAACATTATAAACGATACAGGAACAGGTTCAATAAACTGCAACAATGAGACTTTCGGAAGACTTTCTGGCCTGGAAATTTCTGACGAATTAAATACGATCGTGGAAGGTCGTTCCTAGTCTCCTCCATTCTCGTTTGTTGCTGCGCCAACATTTTCTCAAACGTCTTACGATCGTTCCGCCTGAACAATATACGTTTTCCCACGTGGTGGGATCCACGAATCTAGGATTATATAAGGAATTGAAAACCTGCCGCGAATCGTACATCTCCGTCGCATAGGATACTCGATATTATTCGAGAGGTTTAATGGAAGAGTGACGCGAGTGTACTCGTTCCTCGAGAATCTCTCACTTGCTTCGATACGTACGTTTAAATTCATACGCGAAGAGCGTGCACAAGAAGTCGACTGTAAGCGTTTTGAAAATAGGCAGGAGAAGGGGTACGGTAATCGCAAGCCATTATCGCGTTTAACCGCTACCCTTAATTACAAGTTAATTCTAACCAGTATAACTCGAAAAAGAAAAAAGAAAAAAGAAAAAACGAAACGCCTAAAGGATATACCTCGTTACGGCTATCTGTTCTACGTTCGTTAATTGAGAAGCGTCGATAAAATACATAAAAATTCCGGGACAAGCTTCTTACGTAAATCGAAACTCGCGTTTCGGAACATGTTCGGTCAAAGGATGAATCAGATAGGCGTATAAAATTTGATATTCTTTCGATCGAGGGTAATCGAGTTTAATAATTCAACAATTGCGGAAATTACGTTGATTTTAAACAGGGGAAAAAAAAAGCGAAACTAAGAAGGTCCGGCGATAATTCGTTGTTATAATCCTTCTCTTTTATCATTAACATGGCAGATATTTATCGAGGACTCGAACACTCGCTTGATCAAGATATTAAAGGAAGTAATCTACGTTTTTGCCGTATAAAACAGCGGTACAATATAATATTTATACGTTAAAATATGAGAAGGGGGAAACTTAATTGATAAGCCATTGATCGACCTTCGGTTTTAACGATACGCGTTATTTACACGTTTATTATACGTATTTACATATTTATCGGTAAATGATACTAGTAACACACGGGTTAACGAACCGAGGTTACATGCTCTCGGCTTGATCTTTCCTCGTTGTGGGAATTCTGGCCTCGTGAGCGTATTTAAAAAAGGAAAACTATCTTATTTCCGAATAAATATGCAATCGTGCGACATTAGGTTCGTTGAATAGCGTAGAGAAAGGTAATTGAACGCGATACAAATGAAACTGTAAGCCGAAGATAAGGATCGAGTTACTCCGTTGTACCGTTTCGAGGGCGTAAAACGCGTGTCTTTCTAGTTCTGGTCGCACGCGAAAGTAGCAGATCTTCCAGAACCGTGCGATCGGACGTGTAAAAATTCTTGTCCGAGCCTTTGTCGAAAGGCAGATCTTCGAAACAGGCTAAAACGCGGAGGGAAGAGGTCTGCGACCACAAGTCACGCTAATTTAACCTGTCCACTGCAAGGTCTACGGCTTTGTTCGCTCGACTGCAAATCATGCTAGTTTTCTCTACTACAATGGGCCTAGCCATTCAACACAATCGAGAATCGAAAAGCGAGCACAAGTTAGCTGATTAGAAATGAATTCCCCGTTACTTGTCTGGGGATAGAAAACCGGATAGGAACAACACGAGAAAATAGTTTAAAAACTGCTCGTAGAACTCGCCGGATACGTGCTAATTCTAAGCGAAATATTCATTAAGACGGTATTCGTATTCTAGTAAGATATTAAAACTTTTTGAAAAAAAAAAAAGATTGTAATTATAGGAATTATACGAATTACTGATTCCTTCCCATAGCATAATCGTGGCTCGAAGTACGAAGTCAACGACTATTATATTTATTAAAAACGTTCGCTTCGATGAAAGAATTTACCGCGCCAATCGGAACGTAAATTTTATATATTTATTTCGTATTTCCGAACAACGAAGCGAAAAATCTTGTCGGCTACGTGAATTTATCGAAGCCGTTGCACGACGTCGGAACAAAGCCTTGGCCAGAAAGATAATCTAATACGTTATTACAGTCTCTCGTAAGTTTCCTAAACATCGTTCTATACGAGCAAAATTATTTTACCGATCGTGGCTATTGCTATTCCCTCGATTTTTTTAATAACAGTCGTTATATCCTAGACACAGCCTTATACGGATTTCGCGAACCCACAGAAACGGACGACGACGAAGGAGCAAGGAACCGTTTTCTCTTTCGATTCGTCCGTCTAAGGTGAACCGTGCAATTTCTTTGAGAGGGTAGAATCTAGAAAAGGTAAGCTTCGAGAACCAATAAAGGTTCCTAGGATCGAATCGTTGTTCGCGTGTGTCATTTCCTTCTCTAATCGCTGGAACGATCGCAACGTCACTGCCACAACAATTACACATTTCCTGTTGAAATTATCGACTTGTTTCTTATTCGTGGAAAAACACGATTTATTTTGAAAGGATCGTAATGCCGCGTTCACGCCGACGAGAGATCGTTGCTCACTGGCCATAACATTGCGAAATATAAAGTGTTCCGTACCTTGAAATAACGAGTAACGTTATCGGTCGATCGAAATAATTATCATCGTCGATGTTTTACAATCGTTCGACGAAATTGCGTGTGAAAGCGTAATCGAGATCCCACGTAATTAAAAGATTATATTCGATGAGGAAGTACCGACTCGTTTGCCCCGCGTAAAAGACGTTTAGTCGCGCCACCTTTTCGTATGTGTGTAATTATCATCTCAGGCGTATTCGCTGGTTTAAGCATTTTCTGCCGTGATTAGCGCGTAAACTACGCGTAGTATATAAACCAGCACGTTGATGCATCGCAGATCAATTTTTTTCCAGCCGTCAGAGAAAATATTCGACCACGATAAGCCAAGTTATTCGCGATAACGATGGTAAAATCTACGTATCTTGGATCGATTTCCTTCGACCTATATCGTTATTTGTTTCAAGATACTACTAGGAAACGCTTAAGGACAAGAAACTGCTATAATATCGTTGTGCAACGTTATTCACTAACGGTAAGAGCGTGCAACGATCACTGTCGCCGGCGTGAAAGAGGCCCAACGTTCTCTTGAAATCTATCAGCGACGGAGACGTAGAAATGGTTTCGAAGAAACTATTTCGAATTACAAGCGGTATTCCGGCGAAGGTTGCAATGGTCTTTCGACAAGAAGTAAATGACAGGCGTCGAATGGTAAGCACGGCGAATATGAAACATCACGAGGATCCGGTTGAATATCGTGAAATTGCGAAAAATCGGTAACATTATGAAATCAGGAAGACACGTAACGTATCAAGATGTATCGATTTTACGGCGCATCTTACGTATCACGAAGTATGGATCTTACGGTACCGTGCATCAAGAAATATAGATCTTACGGTGCACCGATGATTAACGACGATGATGTGGGTTTTAATTGCAGGATGTTTCCATTCCACCGCGTTCGGTATCGAATTGCTCGTAATTAAATGTTTATTTTCTGCCCGTTTAATTTTGAAAAAGTTTCTGAAACGTCGAATGGTCGATATTAACGCCGGTCTTTCTAAAAACAGCCTAGCTTACACGGACATTGATTCAATTTATCGAATATAAAACGTTGGGCGAAAAATTTGCAGGACGAACAGTCGCAAATACAAACGAACGTGTGTGGAACAACGTTGTCTCGAGACGATTTCTACGAGCTTCTCCCGATAAAGGGATAACTCGAGGCCGAATATCGCCAAAAGGGAGCGACGCTAATCGTTAGAACCAAAGGCGAACTCAGCGCGAAAGCATTCCTGTGCATGGGCATGCCGGGAGACGTTTAAAAGTATTCGATGCCAAAGAGAAAATAGCATCTGGAATCGCGTGGACCGTTGTCGATTTCATTGAAAAGGGAGGAGGGCTCCTTTCGCGAGCCGAGGAAAAACCCCAGTCAGAATTAATTCCTGAAGAGCGTTACAATGTGACGTGGACCTTGTAGGCGCAGCTGGATCACGCCGACATCTGGTTCCTCGAGGGGTAACAACCTTATGCATGGTTCCTTCGCTATTCTCCAGTCCATTCGCTACTTCGGTCCAGTTCCTAGAAAAGGGGAGGTTGCACGACGCGTAGCTTTATTCGACACCCGCGTTTTGAAAGTCGAACCTCGACACGTGCTGTAAACGGTTCTGCAATGCGCACTGTTTTGCAATGCATCGCCTCGTACCACGCGTGGACCGCTAACGCGTCACTTCTGATCACTCGAGCGAACGTGCGACAAAAATGTGGACAAAGCGAGTGAGTTGGACTTACGATCGTTCGTGCAACGTTTCTCATTTATTACAGAAACCAAAGTGAATGGCCGTTACGCGTTATAAAATTGTCGCTTTACTCCTTGAAAATCATACGTACGTTACTTTATGACCAACCATCGAATTATTCAGAGATTAAAGCATACGTGTACGTACGCTGGTATTCGCGTCGCTTCCGTCGCTATTACCGTCCATTCAAAGTTTCCTTTCGTTACGAACTTTTACTTCGATCGACGCTATCGATCTTCGTAGACGTGGAATCGTCGCTACTTATCAAACGCGATCTTTCAAACATTCGAAACAGTTTACCGTAGCCGTATAAACAGTTTTGTACATAAACGTACAAGTTCCGGAAACGATCTCTCCCATTATTAACGAATGCGGAACCGGCGAACAAAAAGCGAAACATTATCGTGGGCTACGCTGACAATGACTTTGACACGGCTGTTCCGAGTGCTTTCTCAGAGGGAACATTATTCTCCTTGAATAATTAATCGAAAAGCTATGTAATTACATCATTAATTGCGTAACCGCGTGATAGCGTAGCATAATTAAGAAGTCAAGGAAGTCGATGCGAACGAAAGCAACCGCTACCGGGTTCGTGCGACTCCTCTTTTCCCTCGTTCGAGTTGGCTTTTCGTTGGATTTTTCCAACGGATACGACGATCTCTTCGATCGTAATCTGAATGCAAGACAAACGGGCGAGTCGCCTCAACTATGTCGGATACGGGCGTGGAAATGGAAAGTGGAGGAAGCTCGCTTGTGCAATTCTCCGTTGATTACGAGAAGTACGCGTTTGCCATGTTTCTTTTCCGGAGCGAACACTCCTCCCGACTTTGGTATTATTCCGTGCCGACTGTGCACGCTCGTGAACCAATACACGCTCGATTTCTATCCGTTGAAATTTCCTTCAAAATCCATTTCACCTAGAGAATATGTCCTCCACGGAAGAAATTAATAATTAAGAAAAAGATCTTTATCCTTGAATTCATTCGCCTCGACGAGCAATCTGGACTCGCAGCGCGCGTCTTCGATTCCGAAAAGCAGCCGATCGCCCGAATGCGTTCTTCGTGTTCGCGTAGCCGTATCAAAAACAAGCTCCGCAGCAATTACAAGGGAAGAAAGAAGGAAGAAGAAGATGGGCCAAAGATTCAGATCTTGCCGTGGCTAGGGTCGTCTGGGATAGCCGTGGTGGCATTCCAGGACGAACGATCAGCGGACGAAGGCAGTGCAGTGGCGCGCTACGCTGCGCCGGTACGCTCACTCGCGAGCACACGGTCCTTAAAGGCCGGATTCGACGCGCAGCATGCGTGCATTCGCATCGTAGCGGCATTCTTAAATCAATTAGCGACGACCAAAAGAACCAGCCGACCTTCGATCAGCCGACCACTCGGCTACCGTGTCCCCGTTGCTGCGGATCGCTGCTATTACCGCCGCGGGGCGCGCGTCTATTCTATCGTCGTCCAACTTTCGAACGCTTTTTGCCGCCAAACCGAAACACGCCGCCGTGTATTTCCTTCCTACTAAATGGCTACGTCCTTTCGTCCTTCTTCGGAAGACCACCGACCGCGAACACGACGGAACGCGAATCCCCGATTTATTTCAAGTCTCTAGGCCAGCTTTTTCCCCGCCTCCGCCGGCCACTCCAACAGGTAACCTACGCTTCTAAGTGGGCTTGGACAAGGGGATGCCGGGATACCTTCTACTCGAATGATATTATTACGACTCGAATCGAAGCAAGATACGCCCGCTCTCTGGCGTTGATATCGACGGATACGTCGACGATTGGAAATATTTCAAAAATATCGGCAAAGTTGACAAATCGCCGATATAACGTACTCGTATTCGTCGACTCTGTTCTATCAGGTAGTCCGAAAAGTTTCTTTCGTCTCGCAAAGGAAATAACGGATGCGCCACATTCTCTGTTTTCTATCATTTTTGTCGAATCACGTACGACGGTGAGAATAGAAACGGAACAAAATGGATCGCGGACGATTCGATAAAATAATATAAAGCGAGAAAATGTTGCGCGTCTATTATTTCCTTACAAAAGGGAAGAAACTTTCGGGACAACGTAATACAAGGTCGCTACCTCGCCGATAGGATGCGGTCGATCGTTTACGACGTAATCCCGCGTCAAAGGTTCGCGTCAACATGATCCCGAACGAACGAACGAGGACACGGAACTCTCGTTAGAATTTACAGGGTCGTAATTTTGTTTTACAGTCCGAATGGCTCGCGGTTGGCCGTAATTTGTCCGCCGAAGCGGAATACGTTACTCCCCGTGGAAGTTGGTAAATTAAGAACGATACCAGAACGGTGCATTACACGCGTTACCTACGATCCACAAAACGAAATGGAAAATACGAAACGCGGAAAGCGTAAAATTGCCGTTTGCCTGTAAATCGTACGCAAGTTGCGCACACCCACCGATTCGAACGTTGCTAACGTCGCGCGAGCACCAGTTCCCGAAGACGTAGCATGGAAGCCCGTTACGAATGACATAACGGCAACTTGGATCTTGCGCCAAGACGGAGAAAACGAGGCAAAACACGGATAATGCCGTGGACCGCGGCAATACCAGGAAGGACAGTCGATATTTCGTTTCTTCGTCGGATCGTTGCGGTCGATTCCTAGATCAGCCAAGGGGACAAATCGAAACGAGAAACAAAACGAACGGTGCTCAGCATCGGGTAAAAGGCCTGAGGAGAAGGAACGGTCGCAATCGAGTCACAGTCACGGGAAAACAATCCTGACCAACGAGGAAGAAACGCGATGAAGAAACACGCGAACCCAAGTTACTTCGACGATGCATCGAATAGACGAGGAAAAATGTTTATTACTTTAGGAATAAAATTGTTTTGCGTTCCGCTACTTCGCTCCCCTGTCCAAACGATCGTTGCGTATACGCCTGGGTATCTAGTATTTTATACATACTATCAAATATTACGTATTTCCACAAAGATAATTAACACTATGTATAAATATGTACATCCATAAGTCCGATTGTATGCCATATTCTTGCCAATTATCGGTTTCCGCGGTCTTGCTTTACAAGCTATAAACGTCAATCGCGAGCGCACTACGAAAGCCAATATTATACGCGATATTAAATACCTCTTCCACCATTGAAATCACTTAAATAGAACGTATACCCATCGGTCTGAGTAACGTATCTGGGTATGTATCTCTGCGTCTGTTTTAGGAACGAAAGAATCTATCGCGTCGATCACAAAGGAGGCCAGATATTTATTTGACTTTTACGGACTTTGAAATACTCGCTCTGGCTGCGTTCCTCCAAAATGCCATTCTATGCAAACGCCACGTGGGCTGGCTTTTAAAACTAACGTTCGAACCGTTCGATCGCGTTAAACTTTAGCGCGTCGGCTCGCAAGAGAAGAAAAAAAAGTTAGAAAAAAGTGTAGTATTGTCCGTAGGAATAAATCGAAAGAAAACGCAATAATCTGTCACATTCCGTGGTCGGCGGCTCTCGTAAGTGCAGCACCAAGGAATGCGACCAATTATAGCTAGAAGAAAACCGAACGGTTTCCGGCGTGTTCCATTGGAAATTACGCGAGGCATTCGCTAATTGCCCGGGAGAAGAGCGCGCGCGCATCGATTCCTTTCCCCCAAGTTGAACGCCGGCAGAAATCAAAAGACAGCGATCTCTCTGGCAACATTTTAGGTTCGGTTAAACTGTATCATAATTAGCCGAATCGCCGGCGTAACTCGCGGCCGCTGTAATAACAACGCGAGATAATTTTATATGCATAACGCATATCGGTTAGCGGACGATACGAGGCCACACACCGCATTCACCAACGCGGTTAACTATAATTTAAAAGCGTCTCGTTATATTTCTTCTCACGTTTCTCGTTACCCATCGTACAGTACACCGGAGCCGTTTATAAAACCTGTGCACAGTTCGGTATACAGGGACAGGGTAGTAGAAATCCCCGTCTGGTACACGTTCACGCGCTATCGCGAGCCCAAGAGGAGCGTGCTCGCGCGCACGAGGGTGTAATATAATTCAGCGCCTCCATGGCGATGGCGTCCTTTCCTTCGACCGATATAACGCGCGAATTACTTGCACGTAATATACTGCGAAACAAAGCCCGTTAACGTCACGAAACGGTGAGCCGCAAGATATTTTGTTTAGTGTCCCGTAACTTATACTGTCCACGAACGACTTTGTAAGAGGCAGGGTAATTGAGTACTCGTACGAAACGACTGCTAATACGGCCGGCCGTTTTTACGCGCGCCAAACCTGAACGTAAATCTGTTCGTCCAGGGCGATATCTGAAAATGCCCTGGCTGATTTACGAGCCGGATCAGCCGCGCGAATATATCAGCCCAAGCAGGGAACAACGTACCGACCACCGCTAAACATAACGTGAAAACTCAATTTTTCCGAGACACTTTGCATCCCGCCAGAGTACACGTAATACGTAGTTGCTCGTACAAGTAGATGGAAAACGTTCGACGACTCTTGTAACTCCGCGAATTAAGCTTGCTCGATCAGTGTACTACTTTGCTTCTGTTTGCGACCGTCGTTACACGTATACTTGCAAAGATATTCGAGTGGAGCGTGACCATCTTATTTTGTCAAAGCGTTTCGTTGTAAAAATGGGAGCAATTGTTGTACCATGCAGAGAGAACGAAGAAAATCTCTCTGATAAGAAATATAAAAGCGAGGAAATAGTACGTTCAACGTTGTTTACAATATCGATCGATACAAGTTTTGCAAACGCTGCCGTTTCCATCTATCCACTACTCGTAGTCATATCGACTTTGACCGAATATTACTTTGCCTGCATTCAACATTCTCTTTGTACTTGAAATTATACGCTCGTAATTTAAGCTGCATCACCCAACCCGATTGCCTCGTTTCATTAGCATAATCTTCATAAATCTTGGTCCAAGCTTTCATCGCGCATGTAAGTGAATGCTGATTCTCTGCGTTTCACGCGTTTCTGTTTCGTGCAACTATCGTACGAAAAAAGCGAATATCGAAAAAAATCACCCGACTTTGGAAGAAGTTAACCCTCTCCAGGTACTTTGTTCCATCGAACGAATAAAATAAACGTGCCTATGATTTCGTATAAACGTTGTGTACAATCTCTAATTTTCTTGCGTCATTTTTACGAATACTCCTAGTTCTCATCCGTAATTATTTGAATATTCGTTCACAATTTGCAGTTACTTTGACTCGATAATTTTATGTAAAATATATGTTGCAGAGTAGGATGATTCCTCTACTTTGTAGAAACTAATTTAGCCTACTATTTCATTACTGGCATTATTGCTACCCGCTGCATCATCCATTATTCATAACGCAGTCTGGTGGACGATATATTTAACAAATTTTTCCGAGAAAAAAAATTCTGCCACTCAACCTCGCAACGTTTTTTTACAGCGACCAGATAGAAGAGCTATGATTTAAACGATCCGAATATTAAAGTAAAATGCAAAGAAAAATATCAGAGTTTGGTATCTTTGTAAGACATAGAAGAATTAATCTGCAAGCGTATGGAAAAAAATATCCAAGAATAATGAAACGTAAATGTCAGTTCTCTTATTAATAAATTACATTGGCACATTACGAACAATCATCAATGGTCGTTCCCGTGTCTGAATATCATTACTCTCGAAGCAATTGAGCAGTGAAATTTGCATTCAATCGTAGAAAGTATTATCCTACACGCCTAATGCTTCTACACAAACCTCTCCTCTGAAATATTATCATAGGACGTACACGGTCTGACGACATTCCCCTTGCAATTCACTTTGCAATTTTCAGTTTTTTTTTTTTCTCTCTCTCAAACGAATACGATTTAAAAAGTCAATTTATAGTTTTGTCGAAAGACAACGAATGTAAGATTTATTATCTTCGCAACTGTACAAACACGCACGAAAATGAACTTCCATTCCCTTCAATTTCAGGATGGTTTTCTGTGATATCTGGCAACAATACAACGGGTAGTGCAAGGGTTTACAGAAGAGTCGATTCCTTAGTACGAGCAGGGGTACCAGCGTTTCTTTTGGCTGCACCTTTAAGGGCGTATATTCTGACTCACTCGAAAATGGGTAAGTGAAAATATTGTAAAAACGAAACACTCGCTAAGCTCTAAATTCGTTCTTCTATCACATATACGCGCTATTCTCTGACGTAACTCGTTAATTGTACGGTGCATAAATTAACTATTGTGCTTGGAATGTCGCGTTTGTATCCGTTCATTAGTATCTCTTTGGAAGTTTAATTAAGGATGTGATGCGAGAGTGCGAAATGAGAGAACACGATTAAAGTCGAAAATTGGAAAGGAAGAAACGAAGAAAACAGCGATAAGAGCGGTAAATAACGATACGATGAAAACGTGGAAAAGTCTATCGAATATTTAAGATAAAACGGCGAAAGATTCGGAGTCTAAAAGGATATAAAATGTAGCGTAAAAGGGAAAGAAAATAGGAGATAATCTTGGTACAGGGAGAAAGAAGTTAAACGCGAACGAAGAGAGTAAAGTGAATCAAAAGCGTACAAAAAAAGTGGAAGAGAAGGCAAAGAAAGCAAGACACAGAGGAAGGAGAAAAAAGAGCGAAATAATGACACACATGAATGTAATATCGTAATGACAAGCAGCAACGTTCTTGACCTAAATGCATATAAATATCAATGTTCGTACCCTGATCTGGTAAAAAGAGAAATATGGGGAATGCGCAAATTATACGTTCCAAACGGTAACAGAAAGTTAAATGCGGTAAATAGAATACATATATGTGTGTGTATGTGTGTGTATGTGTGTAGCGGCGGAAATACACAAAGCAGTGATATAAGAGGCACACCGCGTGAGCATTAAAGTCTCTGCTTTGTCATACGCTTGAAATTGTTGACATTAATTCTAAGAGGTACTATATTATATTTTCTATTAAGCAAGAAATTATATCGTCAGCAAAAATTTTCTATTAAACAAGAAATTATATTGTCAACAAAAATTAATAGGTAGATCGAAAATATTTTTAACGTTAGTGTCTCTGATAGTACTTCTCAAGACAAATTCAATAATCTTTCGTGCGTATCAACGGTTTCAATTAATTATTGAGATAACGAACTTACCTTGCTGATTTTCTGAGAAACTCCACTGGATTGGGAATGAGGGGTGATGATCTTGCTCGCGCCTAAAGAAAGAACGCTTGAAAGGTTATTTCGTATTGTAATTATATTGAATAATATTAATAAATGAACGTGTGTTAATTAGACAAACCTGAAGTAGCATAGGAAGACGACAAAATAACAGAATATGTAAATGGGAATAATACACATAATAAATCACGCGAAATAAATTAACAAGTCTTAACACTACAATTATTGACATCCGAATGTCACTCCGCGCGGCAACTTCGTCTTGTATGTTTCGTAGTAGTGGGGATGTTCAACATGGCGGCAAATCGAACGCGTTCAAATCGAGCGCGTACAATAAATATTTATATTTCGTACAAAAAAAGTAAATACATTTATATGGTGGATATGAATGTATTGGATGAATGTATTAGAAAAGAAATATTTGTTCGCTAATTTAATATATAAAATTCATATTGATGAATGAAGGATGTGCACACGTGTATAATTAAAGACAATGTCTTCTAGCATGAAATAAAACTATATTTTACGATATAATATAGAAATACGTATTATCTATATGGTTATTTTTATTAACTATTGCTTTTTATAACAATACCGACATGTATATACATATTATATAAACTAAAATTAATCATTATTACTCGTAGATTACATCGAATCACATTACTATGGTTATTATTATAATTTATATATTCATATTGTTATTAATAGTATCTATCAACAAAAATGTTTGTAATTTTTTTTTTTGTAAATCTTTGTAATTAAAAGTTCTTTATTTATTTGCAGAAAATGGCAATTTACGAGCTCACTACACAAAAACCACGATCAGAGCCGGGGAAATTCTACGATTAATAGCTGTTTTTCAAGACACAAGGAAATGTAGTACGGTTTCCTTCGGAATTTCCGGCAGCTCTTCCGAAAAGGATCAGTACGCTCAGTGTTTGGATCCACACGGTCGGGAAGTGTTTGCTCCCTTATCCGCGAGAGGCGAATTTTATGCTATATGTCAGAATGGAAGTATCGATACCGGAAGCGATGCAGTTTTATACAAAGTGCATCATCTTGCGAGAAGACCATTGCCTCTCAGGGTAAGTTTATTCCATTGTTTTCTTCCATTCGTGTTTCTTTCCATCCTTGCTTTCCTTCGATAATGTTTTGTCTCCCGTATCTACTATAAGATCTTGTATATTTGAATATTTACAGAAATTTGTAAACTTATTCAAAATATAATGCTTGAAGCATATAAATAATCAACGAGTAAATACTGTAACACAAACGATACCATTAATATTAATACGAAGACCAATGAATTAATAACGATATTAAAATTAAATTCGTCTTACCATTGCCGCTTGTTACTGAATTACATATTTCAAGATTTTGCTATTTTCAGGTTCGTTTGATAGCCGGTCCACTACCTGTACCATTGCCAAGGGAATATGGTGGTTTAATGCAATTGGAAAGTTCGACTCGAGGACCAATTGTTTTAGGATGCATCGTACCGGAAAGACCAGTTCACAATCCTGAAATGCTTGAATTAGTTGTAACCGGAAATGGAGCGCCAAGAGTAAGAAGAGCTCGACTAGGTTATCCGTCAGAAGCTAGACTTTTGGCATCGCCGAAAATGCAACGATTATTATCTGCCTGCAGGTAAATTCATTTTACATTGATCATCGATTATTTATAGTATGCGTGTTTATGGTATATTATTTTTTCAAACTGCCAACAATCAAATATAAAATTATTTGAATTATTCAAAGTCATCTTTGCACAATTTGTTTTATGATATCGCTATTTCCGTTGTTTCGACTTAGTTGTTCGCAATTTAATTGATTGGCCAAAGACTCAAGTAGAACATTAATTATGGACGATTATTAATGTACACCTGCTTAATGAATTTTTTTATTGTAATGTAACTAACTTCGTATTTTATTTTATTCATAAATTGCAATATCAATCTTTTAGAAATCGATCGTTTCTAGACCGACGTATCGAGCAAAGATCGATTTCATGTGCAATATACGCACGTATATGTACTGACAGGAAAAAATACAATATAAGCAATCACTCTTAGAAAATAATATACCGTACAACGTCCCGTATTACCGCGATATTCAAAGGATGCAAAACATTTGTAAATATATATTCTATGTGGCTTAACCTGTTCTTCCACTTTAGCCGGGCTGTCGGAGATCGTGCAACGGAACCAAGAGTGGCACCTCTGAAACTGCATCCAGTCGGCGAAAATCTTAAAGAGATGCATTTGAAGAAAATTAAGCCGAAACCGGAAACGAAGCCAATTCTACAAAGCTTGAAAGACGGACTGGAACAATTGAAGAAGAGCACCGTTAGGGAGAAGAGTCAAACTAGACAAAATTGTCGGAATGGATTTCTAGATCGAATTTCAAAATTCGCCCAAGGTGGTCGTAGCAGAAATCCTGCAAAAAAATCGGCTTCGTTTACGTTTGCAGTGAAACCAGAAATTGCGATGAGGTGTCAAGAGCGTTACTCCAGTTTGGAGCCAGAAACTACCTCCCATCCGAGTCATTCGAACTCTTCCAAGCAACCTGTACAAAGATCAGCGTCCACCAGTGTTTTAGAAATGCCGGCAAATGTTGAATTACAACCCAATTATTCTCGTGTTAGAGATAGTCTTACACCAGTGCCATCCCTTCCCAAGTTAACCAGGACCAAAGCTGATGACATTTATGCAGAAATTTGTGAGAACGCGGCTGCGCAGGTCGAGAAGTGTCCCGGAAGTCATGTGATGGCTAGGATCAAAATTATTGTCAAAGGCCGTGATTCGTCCACAGCTCTGCCAAGCAACATTAGCGATGACAGTAGATACGCAAACTCTATGGTAACGAACAATCAAATTGATTCGATTATCAGCACAGAAGACGAAGTTATTTACAACACGATATTCTGAAAATTACTATTATTACTATTATAAGCTAACCGGCTGTGTTTGATGATCGAGAACCCGTTGATTATTTTCATCAACGTACCATTAGAAATTGAAACTGTATCATATTATATAAAAAGCACTACGAAATAATATGTAATATTCAAGAAATCGTAATAATTGCAGGTACATATGTTTGCCATACGTACTAACAGTAGTAACGAAAACGAATAAAATTTTAAGAATAAAAAGCGATGTAATATGTGCAGAAAAATACCTGGTCAATTTTTCTTAAAATTTGTTTTACCGCAAGAAAGATAAGATGTACAAAATAAAACAAATATATGAGAAAAGTGCATGACATCTTTATTTACAATTCATCCTCTTTTATTTTAATAAAAACATTTATATTACGCTTTATTTCTATTTTTCTTTCTTAGAACCTTGGTTTTAAAAGAACTTCTTTTTATATGAGATTTTTTATTTCTTTCTTTCTTCTTCTTTGGAATTTCTTCTATAACTTTTTTCATTATATCAATGGCTTTCTGATTGTCCTCGTTTAATTTAAGCTCAGTATTAACATCAGGATACTTTCCAGAAAATCCTTTTGGAAATAGCGTTTTCGACATAAGCGATGCCAATTGATGCTTCTTTATTTTTAACTGATACTTTAGGCTCGCCTTTTCTTCCATTTCCACTGCTAAATTTCTGATAAATAAGATCGTTTTTGTCACAGAATAAAACATACAGTAACAATCATTATTGATGTTTTTAACTAAGTTATATCTTACTCTTCGTCCTCCTCTAAGACCAAATCCATTTCTTCGACTGCTTTACGTAACCAACCTTTTTCTGAATTATCTCTACGACATTTTAATTCCAACTTATCAATTTCTCGAGCAATCTCAACTCTCTCTTTAATTGCAATTAACAATCTATCTACTACGGGAAACATAGGTAAATCTTCCGCTAGATAGAAAAAGATTGTATTCGTATTAAAAGTTCAAATTATCAAGCAGTATCATATATCATTGTTTGGTTTATTCACTTACTACGACCAAGTGTTTTACACAATTTACTATAATATTGCTTTTCAGATGGTTCCATCATTAGAACTGTTATACCATCCTTTTGTGCTCTTGCTGTTCTTCCACTTCTGTGTACATAACTCTAAATAATAATTACAAATACAAAATTAAGAGAAAAACTTGTATTTTTATCAGATATATTATAATATCCTGAGATGCAAGCGATTATTTCATCTATATTATGCCCTAATGCTACGTTTAATTAACGCTAATTTACTTTATATCGATTGACACATACCTCGCTTGTTCTAGGAACTTGGTAATGTATTACATGCTCAACATTTGGAATATCTAAACCTCTTGCAGCTACATCAGTAGCTATCAACAATCCATTTTCTTCAGCCTGAAATCTGATTTTCCTTATTATGGATCTCAAAGTTGTATATGTATTAAAGAAAATTTACCTTTCTAAATTTTTTAATCGTTGTCTCTGCTGCATACTTGCATGTAGTGGTAAAGGTTTACAATCAAGTATCCCTAAAAGAGTAGCTAAGCGTTTTACGCAACCAATACTATTGCAGAATACCAATGTTCTACCAGCATATCTTTTTAGGAAGTAATAAAGATAGTAATCTTTATGATCTATCGTACATGCTATTCTACATTCTGTTAAATTAGTTGCAGTACCTGATGAATAATTTTTGTTATATTACGCTAAATTCATTATTTTCAAATACTTGATAAAAAAGTTTGCAACCTGATTTTTTTGTAACATCGATAATTTTTGGGTTCTTTATTCCTACTAGTTCCATAATCTTTTGTAATTTTTGAGCAGGTGTAAGCTTTTGTATCTTGCTTTTAGTATGCTTCCTTTTTTTCTTTTCCAAATACTCCGGAATATCATGCACCATAGTTAATGTAGCAGAAAATACAAATGTTTGTCTTTCTTCTACTTTTTTTTCATTCATATTTATTTTTTCCAGTAGTTGCTGCAATTCTTGAAAATGTCCCTTCTCTAACATTCTATCTGTTTCGTCAATAGCCAAATACCTATTTTATATTGCACAATATGTATAAAGTAACATTATTCTAATAACATTGCAGATAATTATGAAACTATATAATAAAGAGGAAAAAACTTACTTAATAGAATCCACTTTACTAAGATGTGGATTACCTTGTTGTATTAATTCCCATAATCTACCAGGTGTTGCAATTACAATTTCAGGTCCTTTACTTAATATTCTTTCTTGTTTAACTGCAGCCATTCCTCCTAACACTACAGCTACCTAAATAATATCAGTACTTAATATAATGAGTATTTAAACAATTCTCAAGACTTATTAATTAGTAGTATTTATCAAAACAGTTACTTTAATGTCTGTATATTTGATTGCTTTAGTCAGGTGATTCTTAATTTGAATAGCCAATTCACGAGTTGGTGTCAATATTAATGCGTACAATGGCTTCGTACAATCCTGTGTTTCGCTCATTTTTACATTATTAATTACACGTACACAACCTATACTAGTTTGATTATTATCTTCAATATATTCTTCATAGTCAGATTCAGATGAACTATTATCATTTTCCACCATTTTATTTTCAGAACTAATCCAGCCTTTGTTCTTAATAATTCCAGTTATTTCTTTCCCAAATTCCACGTCTGTCTGTTGGGATTGCTTATTTTTTAATTCCAAAATACCATTTATAATTGGAATTCCAAACGCCAATGTTTTTCCACTGCCTGTTTCAGCTGCACCTAGTATATCTCTATGTCCCAATATTGCTGGTGGCAAAGTTAATGCTTGAATAGGAGTTGGTTCATGAAATTGTTGGTCTTTTAATGCCTTTATTACAGGAGTGGGTACACCTAACATATGCCATTGTTGGGCATCAATGTCATATACATCATTTTTATCTGTATCGCATTCATTAGAAAATTGATTATTATTATTAGGACTAATATCTAAATCATTTTTTGAAGCCAGACATTTTGGTATCTTTTTGCCATTTCTTTCTTTTAACTTCTTTTCTGTAGATTTTGTCTTCTTAGCTTTCTTTAATAATGGTTCGCTAGCAACTATGTCATTTTCTACCCGTATATGGGAACGTTTACGCTTTGATGGTACCTAGAGATTAAATAATAAAATACATAAATACACCAAAGTTTTACTTTTAATGATAATAAGTATTATCATATTAATTTAGAATGGCAATATTATTGGAAAATACAATTTCTAATTTACCCTAACTTCTTTGCTATTAGTTTCCTCATTGCGGGTTAAAATCTTTGTCTTGTTATTTTCTTTTGCTAATTTGTAATCAGTTAGTTCCTCGATACCAATCAAATCTTCAACGTTACCAGCAAATACGGAACCTTCCAATTTTAGTGGTTTCCATCCACTTAAATTATTGTGTCTTTTTTTTGGCATAGCTGTAACGCTAACGCTCTCTATAATTAATGATAAATAATAATTAGTGAATGGTAGCAATACTATTTTCAAATGTACATAACCATAAAACACGTGGAAAGTCGGCTGTTTAACTCACTAGGTACAACAATACTACATACATATATGTATACAATACATACTATCTGATACTATGTATATAGATATATACATACATATATATGTATAAAGCTCCTTCTTGATTCTGGATTCTGGTTCTGGCGGCAGCAACGAACAGCGTGACAAAGTAATAGAACTCGCATCCTGCACCCAAAAAAGAGGGCGCGGCGCGCGTAAGCACCTGTTTCCTAAGCCGACACTATTCATCCGTCCTGGTCCGTCCGCTCATTGCTTATTCCTGCGGCTGGACTGCCAGTTGCCACATCATATCATAATTAAGAAATCAGTATGAATCAATGTACCAATGATTCCATAATAGCAAAATCACTTCCTTTAATATAACAATCACTTAAATAGATCTATTGATAAATCTACTGCTTCGAAATCTAATATAACAATATCAACATTTAATGGTATGAAGACAAGTACAGTAATAACAGATCCAAGTACTAAGGTAATATTTGGCGTACTAACAAAAGTTCCAGTGTTAAAAATAACTATCAATAAAAGGTATAATAAACCTTTTAGGTCAAATATACAGAATAGACAGTAAATCTAACATAAAAATTTGTAATTTTTTAAGGAATAATGTCCAAAATAGGATATCTACCCTACCAAAACCTGTTGTACAAACTATAATACCTACCATATCTAAAAAGCTCATCAATCATAAGAATTCAAGAGCAGGGTAAGAAATGTTTATACATCTAAATTTGTATACACTACAAAAGGCGATTTGTCTAGAGATATTTGTCTAGTTATATAACTAAAAAATTAATTGTAGAACTCTATTAAGTATAGAATTAAATGTTTTTAGGCTTAAACAAACATCTGCAGAAAGAATACAATATTTATATACCAAAGCAAAACGAGACTGTAATATGTTAAAAATGCGTTTGAAAGCACTACGAGAAAGACATTTACAAGAAAAAGAGGAAACAAAAAGATTACAAATTTATTTACAATGTCATTACAAAGATTTCAAGGGATATATTAATGAAATGTCTGAAGAATATTCAAAAAAAAATAAATTGCTTACGTTTTCAAAGGATATAGAAGAAGAAAAAGATGAAGAATATGAAAAATTACTGAGAAAAATTAAAAAAATTAAACAAGATGTATCAGATAATGAAATATTAATTTCTGAAGATTGTTATGACCAGATTTTAGCAGATACGTGATAAATAAAAAGAATAATTCCAAAGGAGTTTCGAGTTTTCTATACAATGTATAGATATATGTTTGATACATAAATAAAAATTGATATGTAATAAATACTTTGTAAAATATTATTTTCGTAATATCATAATTTAGATATGAAAATTTCAATTATATAGAATGTGCAACATTTACCGCAACAGGAAATTATTTTTACATTCATATAGTTAATCTAAAAAATTATTTTTTTATTTACAAGATTTTTGTATATAATAATATGCAATAAAACATAAAAATGTACAATTATCTATTTTGATTTTCACCATTACCAGTTGAATTATTTGTAAGAATGTTGCTATCTTCAATCAAATGTGTATTTCTTTCTTGCGAATCAGTAGATACAGTTTTCTGTTCTAGAAATAAATGTGACTGTGACATTTTTAATTTCTCCAATTGTGAAGCAGTTCTATCTATTTCTGCAGTTTCGGGTAATGAAGATATTTCAGAGGAAGTTCTTTGTAACAGTAGTGATTGTACGTCAGAAACTGGCAGATTTTTCGAAATTGGTAATAAAGAAGCCAAAGGTTCCAGAATAACATCTCTGTTTAAGTATGTTATTCCCTATTACATATAAATGCATATTATTTGTTATATATGTATATAGCGCTACTATATGATTCATTTAAAACTAATTTTGTACGTTTTTTTACCTCTGCTTGTAACAAATTTTCTGAAACGCCTAAGTAAATTGCACTTTGATTTGGCGGAAAAATAACATGAATGCAATACTGTACATAAGGAACTAATTGCTCACTCAAACATTCTATAAATTTGAGCATGTTCTCTCTTTCTGAAGCTGCAAAAGCCTGAAAAATATATGAATTGTATTAACTATATATCCATTTAATTTTAAATAATTGGCAATACAAGTTAAAAATATTAATTTACCTGCTGTTCTTGTTTATAAAAAAGTAATATTGATTTTGCTACATTATGTAAAGACTCTTGTAAAATCTTTGTACAAAAAACAGAAAGTGCTACTGGTGGACAAAGTCGTATTTCATTAAAAGCTGATATAAGTCCATTACAATATTCAGCTAATGGATAAAATTCAACCAATTGTTCTGGTGGATTTTCCTGCAAAATATGATTTTCATTTATATTATGAAGTGTAAATATGATACATAGATCCATTTCATTAAATGAAGAGAGTATGAAGTGTCACTGACTTATTTTTTCATATAGATTTACCTCCTTTTGGCTTGTACCACCAATTCGGTGACACTCTGTATAATAAAATAAATAATTACTTACTGATTTAATTGTAGTAGTTATTTTAATAGTAGTCTTTTGTATTTTATTAATTAAGGTAAATGATTCCATATCACTCTCAAACTTTTTTGTTGTCTTGCGAACACTAGACTCAAATTTTTCCCCAATAACACGTACAAATATATCAGACATTCGGCCTGTAAAATCAGCACCTACTCTACCAAATGATAAACCAAAATATGTACACTGACCCAAAATAGAATCTATTGATGTCACACCAGGTAAATCTTGTTCTAAAGTCATTAAAAATTGGGATATCTAAAGAAAAATTTATTAAACTGTATTAAAGATATATTATCGAAAGATACTTAAATATCCAATATACCTTTTCTTCAATCCAATGATAAAATATAGCACACTCGTTTACAGTTAGATCTCTTCCTGGTGTTATTAGTTCATCATCATTAAACATAGCTTTATATTGTGTTATTATATTGAATAAATGTATTCTGGATAATTCTATAGTTTTTGTGATATGAAGATTAGCTAAATGGAAATATTATACATTATTAAATTGTCTATTTGATATAATGTATCATACGAAATCAACCTACGGTCTTCTTTGGGAATAGCATTCAAAAGACTTTGAAGCCAACTATCACGTGCTTGTAGAAATTTAATACGTAATTCAGGTTCTGTAAAGGCATCCATTGATCTTAATAATCCAACAAGTTGTAGACATCTTGCGAGTGGTAAATCGCCTCTTAATGAACCAACAACTTGTCCCACCATGCCAGACCAACTGTTTTCAATTTCTGTCACTATGGACTAAATCATTAATAAACAACTTAGAATATATTTTGTTACATTCTGTAAGTGTGTTAAATTATACCGATATAATTGGAATATCTCCATGTTTAGTTCCTAACTGGCGTGCATATTGAGATAATTCTAATGCTTCATTATATTGATTACTCCTTAAACAAGATTCCATCAACTGAGGCATTTCAAGTACTTCAAGTAATTCTGCATTTCTTGTTAGTGTTAAACTGTTTATTCTTCTATGTGTATTTATGTCTTTTGATGTATCACAAAATGATTGGCACTTTTCCACAAATTTAGGTATCTCTTGTACAAGTCCATCAAGTCGATTTTCAGTCTCATTAAACTTGAAATTAAATAACATTTTTATTAATGGATAGGCCAATAAAACTATAAAAATTACTAAAGTCTGGTAGATTATTACTTGTTTAAATATTTCTCTAGAACTTTCTGCTGTCTGAATAAATGTTTTATAATTTGCAAACACCAACTCTTGTGTAGTTTGCAATACTGAAGTTTTCTCATCATTCAAATGACCAGGCTCTTTATCTAAAAAGATATAGATACTTTATATTCTAAATTTTAAATAAAAAAATTACATATTAGGAGAAATTGCCTTACTTAGCTGATCAACATCGTAACCACCAAGTTTTGATAGGTATTGATAAAAATCTGGATTTTCCTTCCACAATTCTATAAGAACGTATAACAATGTATATTTGTAATTAAAGATCTACTTCAAACAGGTAGTTAAATGCGATATATCAATATTGAGAAGTAAGTACATTACTAATGTAGAAATAAAGATAAGTTACCTGGTATGCCATTTGGAAATACAAGATTTATTACATTTTCAGTTTCGATATCCATTGTTTATTTAAATAATACATTTGTACATACGTCCGAAATACTTAAACTATTATTACGTACTGCATGTTGTATATATATGCATATGTTACACGTCTAGAATATCGTTTCGTATCTTGACAGAATACCTCGATTGTAACAGTACAATTATTGGCTGTTCGTTGAATGAATAGTATACAGGTCCCACAAGGAAGGTCCAATGATTTTAATTCTTGATTGGACTACTGTTTAGTGTATTAGTCTCAACTGTATGAAAAACTAAATTATAGCGAAAATAATTTAATCAAGAAATAAGAACGAATAAATAAATTATATTAGATATCGGTATTATGTAAATATACATGCATTTTCTATTTAAATCAAAATTATTTTAAACTTGTAAATTAAATATATTATATACTTAAAAATTATATACTTGAAAACTTCTCAGTGAAACGAATCCTATTTTCATTAAACACAGAGAGATAAAATAAATTGAAGTGGCTATATTAAAATAAAAATTTTATAAAGAGTTTCGATAAAATTCAATGATTATGTATCAATGTTGCCGTTTATTTTTTATGCTTTTGAACAATAAATGACAATTTTAATGAATTTTATCAGAAATTTTAATATAAAATAATTTTTCTGAAGTATGTATATCATACAATAGTGTACCATACCATAGACATACTATTGTGGACATGTGATTATTATCTGTTATTTCATACATGTAGTATCTGACATTGTCTAGTTATTAGCTATGATACAATTTAGTTAAAATAAGTGGTTATAGCTAAAATTATTTAAGCTGAGACATTATACAGTAACATTCAATAATTCTTTCATTCAATACAAGATGATATTAAATGTTCTCAAACAGGTACATACATCTCTTTTTCACTCAAAATGAGGTTATATAAATTACCGTATTTGTGAAAATAATTATTTAATCAAATTACATAGGTTACAACGTATTGTCGACGTCCTTTATTTAATAAGACAGTGAGATTATATGGTATATATGAGCCGCCGTATTTAAAGGTTTTTTATGAATTGTTTACATTTGTTAAATTATACTTTGTATTAAATTTGTACTATGATTATGTTTGATATTTAATTTATTTTCACTATTATAGAAAAAAGAATATGAAATACCAATTTATCCTGTTTTAAACATACAAATTAGAGGATACAATTATCCCGTACTTGAGAGCTATCAAAGCTTTATTCATAAAATATCAAATGTACTGAATTTTACTATTGATAACAGGTAATATTACAGCCATATTTTTTAATATAAATAATTATTTGATATTATACGATATCCTAATGATATATTCTGTTTCCATAGCTATCCTTTACCACATAGAGAATATAAGATAAAAAAATATAAGAAAAGTACTATAGTCAATGCTGAATATGATTTAAAAATTTATGAGAGAGATATACAAATATCTAATGTGTCATCTGTAAAATGTCCTATTCTTATTAGAATATTAGAAGCAACTTTACCGGAAGGTGTTTCATTACATGTTGATAAATATGATCCATCATTAGAAAAGAAACGTTTTATACCAAATAGAGAGTTGCTTGATGTAAAGAATAAGTTAGAAGAACTAATTGAAAATAAAGGAAAATAAGAGTAATAATTACTGAAAAATTATTAATTTATATAAGAATAAACAATTTGTTTACTATTATAACTTGAAAAAAATATTGAAGCGGGTTTCATAATTCATATAGTAATAAATAAATAATTTAGTTATGTAATTTGAAAATAACTTTTATTGTGTAAAAATTATGTACAGTATAAAAGTATACATGTGCTTATTCAAGTTTTATATATATGTAAGTATAGAAAATATATATACATATATATATTTTCGTATTTAAATTGAAATCTTCTTTTTATAATAGTCCAAAGTGTACAACTTTTATTTTTGAACCTTCTTCTTGTCTCGAAGATTCCTTTTCTTTATCATTAATATTTTCTTCTACAAAATATAATATTACATATTTGAACATTACTACAATTATTAAACTACATCACTTACTTGGTAGTGGTTGAAAATCTTTAAGATAATCTTCATTTCCAAGGCACAATGGAAGACTTTCTGCTAATTCTCGTTTAGGATCAGTTAAATGTACTTGAGTAATTGTGGAACGTTTTTGTTTATGTGATTGACCCTAGAAATATAATAAAAAAAGGTGGATACCACATGTTTTTGGTATCTTTAATACTTTACTTACGCGTATATACTTACTGTACCAGGTACTAATATATGTGTAACAGTATCAGAAAATTTAACCTTTGGCTTTTCATTTGTTGTTAATGTTGTATCTGTGAAGGTAGGAAAGGAAGAACAGGACGTAGAACTAGAAGTGGATGGTGATATGATAGGTAGAGGTGGAATGTTGGAAGATATCTTAGATTCTTTACTAATATTAGTATTTGTACTGTTTTGTGATGATACTAATTTTGAATGTCTATCAAATCTGTTTTGTGCACCATAAGTAGAAGAAAATTGTGAATTACCTAATCTCGCATTATTAGTAGAGGAATGCATATCAATGTTATCACAACTTCCATGAAGTGAAATGCAATCAAAGTCATAATTAAATCTGTACCTAGATTTAATATTGGTATATTTAGGTTGATCTTGTAAAATATTGGACGCAGAATTTTGTCTTTGTAATAAATACGAGTTGACGTTTCTTGTCCTAATAGATGAAAATTTTTTAATCGATTCGTCAATATCAGCTAATCCTGATGTACTTCTAGATAAAGGAAGATTTTTTTTTGGAAGACTTTGAAAATAATTCGTAAATGAATTTGTTAAAGAAGGTGGTGGTGGAATATTGAAATCTACTTGCTTTTTTCCCAGGAAAGGTTGCTGTAATTTCATAATACTGGGATTATCGTCATTATTAAAATTATTTGAACTGCCATTACATGAATCTTTTACTTGATTTTCAAGAAAATTAAATGAAGTAGATGCAAGATTGCTATGATTGTTATGTAAATTACATGTTAATTTATTTGTTACAACAGAATCAGAAAGCGTTTTAGACACAAAATTACTGATTGTAACAGATGATTTAATATTTTTTAAAGGAGACGAAACAGTATTTGAGTCAGATTTAGTAGTTACTAAATCATTAAAAGATTTATCATATGGATTTGAAATATCTGTACCAAGTGTACTAAATGATGTAGACATAATATTATTATCTATGTTATCTAATGAAGATTTTAATAGATTAGAAGAAATATCTGATGTAATTGATTCATGTGTCAGACTGTTAAAAGGAGTAGACATAAAACTATTTTCTTGTACTAAATTCGTTGTTATTGTATCACTAGGTATATTATCAAGAGGCAACTGCATTTCACCACGTAGGACTTTCTTCAGTGTGGTATCTACAGAGTTCTCATTAACTCGATTAGATATTCCTGTTTTTCTTTCATTTAAAGACAGACTCCCAAATGAAGTTGTCATTAAATCATCAGAAATATTATTTAAAGATTGTGAATTACTGGTAGAAGACATTGTAGATACTGACGTTGGATGTGCATGAATTTTATACAGTGGTTTGTTGAATGATGTTGATGTAAAAAATGTATTTGGAAGTGAAAGGTGAGATGAATGATGGAAGGAGGTTGTGGTAAGAGTATTATTAGATACACTGAAAGATTTTGTTTCTAGGTTACAGTCAGTTTTTTCATTAGGTGATATGTCAGTAAATGATGTAGATAATAGATTTTTATGAAGGGTATGTGGATGGAGAACTGGTAAGGGTGGAATTTGGTTGCTAGACTCTTTCTTATAATTGTGACTTTTTGATTTTATGTCAGTTTGATTTTCCTTTGAGAAATTGTCACTTTCGTCGCTATAAGATACTTCTCCTTTATCACTTATTGAATCAGAACACAGTGAACAGGATGCTCTAGAACATGTGGAATCTGAAAATTGTCTTTTATAGTATATTCCTTGAATTAAAATGTATAATAGGATATTTCATTTATTCTTACGTGAACTACTGCAACTATTTGATCTACTTAATATACGTTCAGCATTTTCTTTTGCGGCAGTTGCCATTGCTGTGTCATTTACAACTATTGCATAAAAGTGTATATCCATGAAAAGATCATGATCATTCAAGTCTATAGCAAGCCTAAAAGCCTTTTCAAACATATGATACCTAAAATATCTAGAATTAGTTTTATGCGTTACGCAAACGTTTCTAAAAAGTAAATGTATGTAATACCTTAATAAGTGATGGAAGAAACGTCTTGTTAAGTCTCTTATTTCGTCTCCATATTCTTCTTCAATAGCTTGACTTATTGGTTTAATAGGTACATGAAAACTGCCTAATGCATTTTGTATAAGATCTAGAGATTCAAATTATATTATGTTTATGTTATATTATCCATTACAAGTCAATCAAACTGCAGAAGTACATCTTACTTTCACGTTCTGTTGTCAATGGTAGTTTAAACAAATAATTTACTATCTGATTTAATGCATGCATACATGCACGAGAATGAGTATCCCAATTCATAGTTAATAATAAAGAAGTTGCTTGTTCAACTTGTGATAAAGATAAGTATCTCTTGACTAATACATCGCCAGTAAAAGTATTTCCTTCCAACATTTTAATAACACCAAGAGGTCCTCTACAAATTTATTACATTAATACCATTTTTACTTGTTACTTATATTCTAAAAAGATCTTGTATAACGTTATACCTTTGAAAAATTAACAACAATAAAGAATTTCCGTGATTATGTAAATTAATATAACAATTTAAATCAGTTTTTTTATTCCATTCCATGCGAAGTAATGCTGGTTGAATTCTACAATGTAAATAGATGTTTTGTATCGTATTATATGTGTAGCAAGTGCTGTTATTATATATTGGTAAGAAAGTAAAGTTAAAATAATACCTGAAATATGAAGATAAGTCAAGTATATTAGCTTGTGCCGCTTCTTCGGTCAATGTTTGACTTTTAATACAGGATAAAGCAATGTCAAAATGTTGAAATTGACCTTTATCATTTCCAACAACAAATATTATTCCATCGCTATGCCACGATGCCAATGTAGGTATCTTAAATATATATACACATATATATCATTTTGAGCATTTTAGAAATCATTGTTTTAGTACTGCACTTTACATATATGCATAGCTTACAAAAGCTGCTTTTACACTAGCAGTAGTAGCTCTAGTCTGGTCATAAATTATAACAGAACCATCTATACAACATAATAACAATAATTCTTGAGTCGGTGAAAATTTTACACAACTTGTATGGGTAGGCAATGATACAGAAACCATAGCTATTCTTTGAAGTTTATCTTGTTGAGAAACTTCATACGTACGCCACTCTATAGTTACTTCGCCCTATAAAGTACTCAATTGTACCTATTGTAATATCATAGGATATGAATAATACAGTACCATTACCTTTCTTGAAACTTTTTGTTCTACAGAATGAATAATATTATCATTACATGCATCAAACATTATACATAAGGGATCAAATTCACTACGTATATAACAAATTAATTCTAATTTTACTCTGAAAATAAAAATACGTTATCTATAAATTAAATTTGAAAGAAATTAATATTTTTATTAAACAGCGGATAGAGATAAAAGGATAAAATTAAAAGAAATAAAATTAAAAAGACAAGGAAGAATCTCTTTTTGAATACCCTATTAAACGATAAAGATGTATGTTAGCACGATCATGTTCTTTTACAGCAGGACTCCAAGGATAAACTTCATTTATGGTAGATTTCCACCAAATTAAAATCTATAATTTTTAAAAGTTCATTACAAATTTAAGAAAAGATAACCGAGAAGCTATTAGTTACAATACAAAGATAAAAGATTTTAATTCAATAAAACTTTTCACAAATATATTTACCAGATCTCCACATTTATTGGTTTGTACTTTTTTGTCCAATCTGCGGCCATTAGGGCCAAAGAGATCAATCGTGGATAATTTTGGTTCAAGTTTATTAATTTTATCGAAGATATGTCTTTTTGATCTTGTAAAATGTACAACAGAAACTTGGTTATCGTTATAGATGCAAAGAATATAATTTTTAGTGATTATCACTATAAATATAAATAATAAAATGTTTCAAATTCTTTGAATAAACATACAAATGTAAATCATATAAAAGTATACAATTACCATCTGATATATGTTCCAACAGTTTTCCTACGAGATACTTATCAAAAGTTATTTTACATACATCACCAGTGGCAATGTTAACTTGTACTTGTATTAATAACGCATTATTTAACATTAATTGTAAAACACAGTCATCATACCACTGACAATGTACAATTGTATTATCCTTCAATTGTTCCTATAACGATATAATTGTTCATATATTATTTAATATATAGAACACAAAACTAATTATATTTGTTCTTAGTATTTGATTAGAAGTTTACCTCTAAGTATTTGATAGAATCTTTTAATTTATTTCCTTTTTTATTTGTTGGTACATATATCATACCTCGTTTCTGACAATAAGATTTTTTTGCTTCTTCGTGTAAATGATCAATACGTTTATCATGATATCTATAATAGTAATATAAAATTTGTTCTTGTTATAATAATAAAAAGTATCGTATAAAAAAATTATTTATTGGTAAAACTATTACAGTATTTTAGAATGCAAATGTTTTATACTACTATTTTGTACATAGTTTTATTAACATGTTTCTTTATTAGTATAATTTATAATACGAATGAATTAATTTGTCTCACCGAAATGCACCAAAGTCTGTACTCTTTATATTAATATTGTCGTCAAAAGTCCATAAGTTTACTTCACCCAACAATGTAAACATTATAAAACATAAAACACTACTACTCTAAAAGCATCGAATATTCATATCAAACTGTATATAAACAAAGTCACGTTGGGTCTAAAAGGGTTATGTCGTGTCACATTAGAATCAAATATAGTTTATTCAAATATATATGATAAACACAAAAGGCACACTATTTTATTTACGATTACTGGAACTTGTTCTTCACCATTTTGTTATAGAATACTATGTTACCGGTATGTCACTTTGACTGCAATTGCAATGTCATTCATAAATCATATGTATCGCAAGTATAGGATCATAGACTTATAATATAAGTCCATGTACAGGATGGACTTAATGCACTTTTATGTCGGGAAATCTAGAGCCCATTTACCATTTTAGTATCATTCTCAACGTTACCGATTCAGCATGTGTCAGATGACCCTCTCAGCACTTTTGCGTCACATGCGACATTACCGACTCACTTTTAGTGGCGTGAATTAAAGCTACATAAATTTCCTATGAAATTACAAACAAGCTATACGAAACACAGAAATAACAAAATACAGAATTCTGTACTCGTAGAACATTTATTTATTTATATTTATTACGAAATAATTGGTGATTTTGAATAGGCTCTATCCTAGAATACGCTTGTTGAACATAATGGAAGTTATTTTGACGAATAAAATCATATTTAATAGAAAAGAAACGTTACTTCATTGCACATTGTCAAAATCATTCCGCCAGATCCGATACGATTTCAGGAATGAAGCTTGAAACTAACCGTGAGTCTTAAAATTAAGACCCGAAACTAAAAGTAGATCCCGCATCGTCTCACGTCGTCGGTCAATCGATAAACTTATTGCTTTTGAAGTTAGATCTGGAGCATAAAATAAATTTCATAGAAACGATGTTTAGGGTGATTTTAACGACGATTGTTTAAATTACGCTTTGTTTCGAGCTTTGAAACGAATCGAATTATGTATTAGGTAGTACTGTTGCTGACGCAACTGATAAACCGATGATCTATCCAATAAATTGTGAGAATACACCACATGTCCAATAATAATACTTCGATTCGTACAGATAATATACATATGATTACACTAGTTGCTACCATATCACGTAACAGTATTAGGTCTCGTAATTGCAGAAATAGAAAATTATATTTCAGCCATTTCGTTTTAAATTTCACTTTTTGCGTTACATTTTCGTAGGTACATCTGGTAATTACTCGTAACGAATCAAAAATACTATTAAATGAAAGTCTATATTACTTTCATTGCAATAAATAATGAATTCAATCTCGGAGAGCATTACAGTACGTAAAATGCTAAACGAGTTGTTAATTTTATAGAAACTGGCGGTGGACAAAATTGCAAATAACATGAAATAAACGTGAGCGAAGTACCCTTTTAAGATTTATGTAATATTTATGCATATCTCTATAGTTTTAATTTCTGTATAACATTTTCATCTAAAATTATTAATTCTTTTTTAAATATACGTCGCTCCCAATCTTTCGATAATGTTTATACAATTCTATCTTTAGTACGCCAAATAAAAAAACAAAAGGTCAATAAATGCGTGTTCGTCGATGGTGTCCATTATCGATTAACGCAATAGTCGTTATAATAATGGAAAAACTACGACGATGATTGACGAGAAAGATTCATCAGCGATCGAACTTGCTTCAACAAGACGTAATCTTCAAACCGATAAAATCATCGAATCTCTTGTCATCAGATTTTTCATTTGCAATTAAGGAAGCGAAAATATAGATTTCATCGATAAACTTCGTCTCATTTAGGCGAATAAATGTTATCGATGTTAGAATTTGAATTGTTTCTTGCGCGTGTTTAGGCTGATTTATATATTATTTTCTTTACATGTTATTTTTCATTGTAAATAGAATAGAACAGGAACAATGTGGATCATTCTCTGCGGGTGTACGATTAGAATTTCGATTTACCGAAGCATTATTCATTGCATAATGAACAAGCTTTTCGCACGAAACGTTTGTGTGCGACGAAACTTGTTTCGATACCATGTACATACATTTAAACTTCCTAGAAGTAAGTATTCTTCGCTAGGTATCAACGATTTATCGTTTTAATTATGTACCGTCTCAATTTCTACATCCATTGGGACAAAGTACGTTACTTTCAACTCATATCGCGTTAAGTTGTAATTAAATTCTTCGAATTTATAAAACTATCGTATCTCGATCGTTAATTGCAAGCGTTGAGTAAAAAGGTAAGCGAAGTTGTTGAATCCTTTAATTTGGAATTGAAAATTTCTCGCGCTGTGCAAACTTACATTGTATAAAGGATACAATATTACAATATTAAAAAGTTTCGTATTAGAAATCTAGATTCCTTTGAAGCGATTTAAACGACGTACGAAGCGATACAGTTTTTATTTCGCAAACAGAGAAAGAGAGAAAAGGATGATCAAACTGAAGTTACGCTCGTTTACACATTGCACTTTAGTCTATAGATCGATGTGTATATATATATATATATATATATATATATATAAAATCATACGAACGATCGAAGTTATAGAACGTTCGAAAAATCATACTTTTTCTCAGAACAGATTATTGGTTTTTGGAAAGTATATCTTTCATTTTTTTCACATATCTTTGAAGAAAAAAAATTATATTCGTGCGGGGTAGGCTTCAAGATTAGCGATCAGTTGTGCGCTTTACATTTTCTCTTATAATAAAGAGGGTTAATGGTCTCGCTATAATAGCTTGATTATAAAGACTATATCCAATATCGTCGAATATAAGCTAAATAATGTTCTTCTCTGCCCAAACACTTTCAAAATGCATTTTTTATATATTCCAGCTTCTAAATATAATAGAAAGTATACCATAAAGATATAGTTCTTTTTACGTTGTTCAACGAATTCTACAAAGATGAGCAGTAGTTTACATGGAATTACAGAGATGCAAAAGCACAAAGTAAATTCTGTGTCCGGTCGAAATTTGCAACGTAAAAGCAATTCCTCATAGTTGCATTTACCTCTAGAAATACGTCATTTACAGAGACAATGATAAAAAATCGGTATCGTATATTAAAAGCTATTTTATACAAAAAAAAAATTTTAATACGATGGTTCGACTCGTCAGATTACTCAAATACGAACGTATAGGATACGATCTAAATTGCGCCGAAAGATTTTCAAACTGAAAGATTCGAGGAATTTTTAAACTTGCATTCTCCCAGCGAACTACGAGTGTAATCAGAAAATTTTCAAGCTTAAACACGTGGCATACACTCGGAATCAAAATTGAAACCCGTACACCCTTCCTAACGAGATCCATCCATCAACCTTCAAAGTTACACGATCGTACGTATACGTAACATGTATATGTACACGAAGTACAAAGGAGTTCACTAACAAACGAGTTAAACGTCTCTGCGATTCGTGTCTCTTTCAATGAGTTTTATCAACCCGTATGTTCACAACGTATCAACACCCTGTATATAACCAGTATTATATACCACCCACAGTGTCTGCGTAGTCAGCATGCTCGACTCAGCAATGTTCGACTGCGCCACTCTGGTTTCCGCTCCCGTAAAAGAAGGACCGCGTAACGTCTCCTTCGTTCATTCACAACCACCTGCTCGTCGAGGAAGCATCGGATCTTTTGGTTCGTCTGTCAGTTGCCGATCGAGCCTTCGGGACCAGTCGACAGGAACGTCTTCCAGAGACGCAACTTGCAAACAAGAACGGAATGAAGAGCAACGCGATATCCGGTCTTCCGCTGTCGATCTGTGTATCGGTCTGCGCGCTAGTGGTCCTACTGTCCGTCAGCCAGACAGCTTACGCTAAGCGTGAGTAATCGTTTATTTTACACTTGCGACTTGTTTCAGAAATTTCCCTCTCGACGAAATACATGGTCAAAGAGTAGCTTTTCTTGATCGTTTCTTTGCGTTTATCGAAGATGCTCGTCTATCCGTCATTTTCGTATCGAATATTTCTTACTATATTTCGTAACATTCTTTTTTAGGGTTGTCGCGCTTCTGTTTCATAAAACAATCTATGGAAATACGTTCGTGTATTTCTTCGAACTTTCTTTTATTCGTCGTTCCATGAGATTTTAAAGCGGAGAGAGTGAGTTACGAAACGAAAGATTTTGACTAGAACGATCTCGACGTTTACTTTGAGAGTCCAGATATCATCGGCAAACGTGTATCGTTCGCTTTCGTAGATTTTTCTCTTTTTCTTTTTAACTCTGGTTAAAAGAAGAGATCGAGTTAGTGGTTTAAAGCGAAGCGAACGTTATGGAACAAGATGCTCTCATGCGAATGGTTCAGACATTTTTGTTTTTGTAATGGAAGTACTCGGGTATTATTAAATAATAAAACTTTCTTCCTTCATAAATTTTCTTGGATTCCGCGTTATACGAGAGTTTCACGGGAGGGCTAAAGATTTTCTCATTTTGTAGAGTAGAGGCGATCATAAAATAAGGTACATCGATATTTATCGCTTGTTTTGGGTAGATAATTCGTTCGTTAGACTAAACGAAGGGATGCTCTAAGCGAAGAATTTCCAAGTTAATAAGTTTGAGTTTAATTCGAGCATAATGTAAAGGAATATTAGGACTTGGAAAGCGAAATACGAGAATGGAATATTATTTATCTTCCTAAAAATATAAAAGTAGGAAATTACGGTTCTACTCGAACAATTTTATCGTCTATTTTATTAATAATATTAATTCCCATCACACACGCTATTAGGTACATTTCCATTCCGCACATTTCCCTTATAATTCCTTATAACCTTCTAATTTTCCACCTTTCCATCTATAGGTCGCGCATATTATAATTACAGTACAATTCAATTTGTTCCGATCGAAGTTTAATAAGGATCTTCGTGGTTCCACGTTTCGTATCGTTTAACTTTCGCCAACGATCGTGGCGTGAAACGGAGAAACGGACGTTTTCTCGTTTTTAAAAGAACGCGTCTGCCAGTAGGCAAACGCAGAAGAAATATGACAGCAGTTGTTACGATTGCGAACGAGAATCTTTGATATTCGTTCTTTGTTGTTCGCAGAGAACGAAGTTTATTTAAGAGGAACTTTACTGTACGTTGCGCCGTACCGCAGAAAAGCAACAGCGTAGCTTAAGAGCAATCGAACGAATACTTAATTCTCGGCCGTTCGGCGTAACGTGAACTTAAATTAGTTTCATCGTGATGGCAAACAAAGATTATTGGCTCGATGTTACGCGTTAATCCGAATGTTTGATTATAAACGAATTACTTTTTCCTTTAGGTCTGTCGATACTCCATCCCCGTGATCGTTTTATCGCGTTAAGACGTGGAAAGGAAATCTTCATACGGCATGGCATACGCATAATCGTTCCATTTAATTTTAACGTTTAGATCGACAAACTAAATGGCACGCGATAAACCAACCGAAGATGCCGGGTTATATCGTACGATAAAACTGCGAGGCAAATTGAATGGAATACTTATTTTTCTTGAAAATGTCACCGTCGTTTCGCTATCCTACGGAACGTCTACAAAAGAAAGATGATCAAAGAATAACGTAAGAACAATCACAGTGATATCTAACGTATTAGAGTTCTCCTTTTTTTTTTTTTTTTTTTTTATTAAACTTGCACGTTTCTTTTCTTTTAATCGTATGGCAATCGTCTTTTAACTTCCTGATTATTCGGCGCTTTTCTTAATCCAGTAGTCGCAGCTTCGTAAAATTCGTGGCCGTTTGTTATTTCGTAAAATACCGAACATTTTGCAACATACTGAAAACACAGTTTAAACTTACGTAACGATTGATCCGGTCGGTAAAGACACGAACGAGCGTGCACAATTCTACATTATGCCTTGGTGTTCGCACGTAATTGGATTTGTTCATATTTGTCGATACTTCCGTTGCTAATTAATCGTGGACTCCCTTCGATCAACTCGATTCTACATTTAAGTGAATCGCGACTAATGATCACTTTAATCGATGTGACGCGAAAGGGGCGGAAGGAAGTAAATATTTCGTGTCGCTGCGAAAAAAACGATCTCTTTTCGCGAGAAAGTTCGATACGGGGATAATCACGTAAACGGAGTATAAAATATGGTTATAGAGAATCTTTGAATTTACTACAGATCGCGCGAATTATCGCAAGTAGGTATAGAAATTAGATCAATTTGCCGAGAAGCGATTTGTTTTACGTTTGAGCGCCTGTTGAAACAGAAATTATCGGTTCTCGATTTTATCCCCTTGATAAAATAAGTTACAGTTAATTACCAGCGTGCCGTTAATTTTGATCTTTAGATCGGTCGATCCCCTATATTCGTTTATGTTTTTACAAACAATTATCCGGCGTTACCTCTTTCAGTGAAAGTGAACCAAGAATATTTCACCGAATGGATTTAGCACATTGAATTTACCTTCGAGTTGCAGTTGATTTATTATGCTATTCGGTCTCTGTGTTAAAAAGTGTTAAAACGAGAGTTACGTCTCGACGAAACTGGACTCGATCCTACAATTTTCGCAATTTTTTTTCGCAACGAAAGAGCTCTTTAAATATGTGACTAATTAAACACGAGAAAACGATAAGCGATTATCGTTGCTTTGAACGGTGTTGTCGGATAGATTGCACGAATTCGCCGTAAATTATTTTGCGTACGGGATATGCGAAATCGAACGATCGATTTTCCATTATCATACGAAATCCCCTAGTTCGCAGATATTCGTACGCTTGTTTAGTACACGTTTTTGCTTTTCAATGGCACGATTGTTAGACCACTCGTTAGTTTCCATTAATAGGAGAAGTCGTTATTATCTTCTTTTACGTTTCTTACCTGTTATCGTCGTAGGTGTAACCAGTACGATTACTATTGTAACACAAGGTACGATGAAACAGTGTTAAGCAGGCGAAGTAAGATTAGGTAAACGTTTCCAAGTTACACGACGCTGTACGTACAAGATTAAAATGCAAGTAAGAGAGATCGAAATTCGAACGTGTATAAAATTTCTAGACAAACGAATAGAAAGGAGGATTTCGAATAGAATGATTCGTTAATTAATAAACAACGTAAATTACGTAACGTTTATTTGTCTCACGAAAGTAAATCGTAGGAAATATAACGAACGTAATTGTAAATTGAGTTTGTTCGCGATTTATTCGTGCAATTGTTTGAAAGTCGTGGAATTAATGTATGCTGAATGGTAAATACGAAATGGTAGATACAGATAAATCATTTCATTGCAGGGGGAAGTAAATTATTTCGTAATTATTAATTCCAAGATTTTAATGTTTCTTTGTCTCGCTTTTTCTACTTGTCTCGTCATATTTAATAGGTAGCTGAAGAATCTCTTTAATTAGTCTTTAAATACATCTTTCCTAGTAGGTTAGCGACCAAAGAATACGATCGAAAGCTTTAAAGACGATTCTCTTATATTTTCGTAATAGTTTATATTTAATAATTTGTATATTTCGTAATAGTTTCGTTCAAAAACTGATACATACGTATAACTGAAATGTTAACATCTGACAGACGTACCGTGTGCGTATCATGTCCGTACCGTGTGACCGAGCCACGTTTTATTCATCTTGTTTAGCTTTTTTGCAAGTACGCGGTCGACATTCTAGTCGCTATATCGCGTGATTATTGGCGACTAAACAATCGTAGAGATTGCGATCTATCCTTTTAAATTTCCTTCTAATTTCTTTCTACGACATATAAAATGATTTTCATGGTTAAAGTTGGTCGAGCATAATTCAAAGTACCGAATTCGTCCGATCGTTGTAGAAAATAGTAGATAATACAATTTTACAGCGATTTGCTCGATCGGATCGCTTTAAATCGGCTTTGTATTAAAAAGTGGACAAAAATGAAACTCGCACGGCGTCAAGGGAGATACGCGTATAATATGCCGACCAATTTCTCGTAACTTTACGCCATTATCGAGATGCGCAGATTGGTTTGGAATTTTTCAAACCTGTTTTGGAATTTTTTGGACGCGACGTTCGATGTTCTGTTCTGAGCATAAAACGATACACGAGATCGTGTAAGATGCTCGTATAGAAAACATGTAATACGTTTTAATCGCTCAACAACGCGTCGAGAAATTCGTAAATTCATAAACCGTTAATTCGTAAATTTAAACGTTACTCGTTGCTCAATTATCGCATTTTCCGACTGGATTACTCGTCAAATTCAACGCTACTTAAATGCAGTTACTTCAAAACTTCGTAGATGGATAGGAAATTGGAAATTATTTAAGCGTTCTATATATTGGTAAAATAATTCGTAAATATTTTATAACGAAATAGATTTTCATATAGTGGCAGCAGTTTTCTTTCAATGAAAAGAGAATAGCTCAGTGGGAGTGGTTCTACGTTCATAAGTACGTAGTTGCGTGATCCTGGTTTTAGTTCTCTGAAGATATTACAAGATATTTTATAATACACGAGATATAAATAACGAGAGACAGAGAAGTAATAAAAGTTCACACGAGTTCTGCTCATAGTTATTTTTGTGTTCGAACAATACGCAGCTGCTTATTATTGCAGCGAGTGGTCTAACGAGCATCATGATTTCAACGTAAACCTGCGGTTTTCGTATTATAAGCATGTCGTACGTTTAACAAAAATTATCCCTTAAGAAAGTATCCATTTGTATTCTAAATAACAGCGACTAGTTTTCTACAAATTATGTTATACTTCGTACCACCCTGAACAAGAAGGTTGTAATTAATTTTTGACGAAGAAATTGCATTCCTAAAGAAATAAAAAGGTATTAACGAAGAAAATGTATTTTAATTATATTTTCATTAAACTTTACGATTTTTTCATCGAGAGGAAATATATATTCTGAAATTGAAAAACATTTATATCTTATGTATATTCTTTTCTCTAAAGCTCGAACACAGGAATATTTGATCGCAATTATAAAAAAATTTCACCTCCTTACGTTGATTCCATTATCACGTACCTTTAATCGTCTTACTCGTTCCAATTCCATCCGATCTAAATCTTATTACTCACGATAATTCGATGTATGGAAAATATGATGGAGATGGATTTTACTTATCAAGAACTCGAAAGTATCGCGTACCACCTCAATAACGTCGATGATATATCGGCTTATAATACATATCTATATATATATATAATCTAGCCCTTTACTACAGTATGGAAAAGTATCAATATCTGATTAAGTGCGAATCGATTCAAATAAGAAAAGTAATAAAATAAAAGACTATCTCCGAATACGATCTTCCTTTTTCTTCGCGTATAATCGTAATAAATACGATTACGATTCAACGACGCGATTTATTAAGACAAACACGTTAAAACGCTCCTACATAGATATTATTCACAAAATATCTTACAAACGAATCATTTATTCGCTGACTTTAGTATTTTGTACGGCGAGCAGTGTTCCATTGAAAGTGAATTATCAACAGAGTACGCGATTATATCGAATGGTTTTTTAGCATTTGGCATAAACGAAGACAGACAGGCCTTCCTGTTAGTTATTTTGCTTTAACGAGCCTGCTCTTGTCCCGTCTGCCTATAGAGTAAACTGTATCGTGCATGTAAAATGATTTTCACAAATGAGAAATTCGTTGTTAAGTCTACAATCCGATGATTTTAAACAACGAACGTTTCAAAAAGGATCGATCGGTTGTGTCATCCTGGAACTTACGATTCACTCGCCAACCTTGTCTTTAATTTAGGGATTACGTTAAACGGACGTTCGTAATTTGCCAGGTGATACATTTTTTGAACGCGATTCTCCGAACTTCGAAATCAATCCTCGGAATACGCTTTTCCATTCAAGGTTTTTCTATTTAGAAATCTCAACCAAGGGATCCAAGCATCCTTCTCGTTATTTCGGATATACTGTTATCTCGCGAACATCCGACTCATTAACAATCGCTTTTGTTAGTAGTTCGTGGGTAACTAACGCGAGACTATTGTTCCAGACAGGTGCAGTACGATCGAACTTCGTTTGCCCTTTGCCTTTAATCGGCCGAGCGTTACGTCTTTCGTTAGAACGATTAGGTTCGTATGGAAGGTAACGACTCAATTTTTCCAACGATCGAGTTGTTAGTAAAGTTTTGCACGTATCGAGACGCGATTATCCGGACAATATCTGGCGTCGCGTAATTTCCATAAAACCTGCATATTGTTTTACGAATAAATCGAGGCTCCAGCGATATACATATACGTACTCGAGCGTAATATTTACAGCGAAATATCGACTACAAGTGGATATAATGTGGTAAAAATAATTTGTGTGATAAAACATTATTGAGTAGGGTGGAGAACGTATGCTTCGTTTGATTTATTGGAACGTTCATTTACGCTTGGTGAAATTTGTATCGTTTGTATTAAATATAAATGTCCATCTACGATTCATTTTTTAACTAGTCGGCTCGCGAACAATTAAACTACAGGTAATTTGCAAGATATTTATGAAACACGAATAACAAACGATCGTACGGGCAAGAACGAAGACGAGAGTCGATATTGAACCAAGCGTAGTAATTAACAGGAATTTTATTTTATTTACATTCGTAAGTGGATTATAAGTTTTTTCTTGATATAATTACCACGAGAATGATCAATTATCTATCGACTAATTTTCCGTTTTATCGTTCCACGTAATTTAACAGAATATAATAACGCGTATTAACAGAGTTAAAAAATGATTAGCAAATATATAATAAAGTCAACCAAGTTACGCCTTGATTACGTTAACGGTACTCGTTCCTCGTCAATCGAAGTTCAAAGTAACTTGAATGTATGCGCGGGTAATATCAAAGAATCTACGTAAATCAACCGTTCAAGAAACAAAGGAAGAATTAAATCGTTTAACGAAACAGTCTTTCATGCGGCGAATTAAATTCGAAAGAAAAATTACCCACTTTCTCGAGTACGTTTTCCAAACGATCCCAAACAAAACGTAGAAATAACGTTATATGCATCGTCTTGCATCGGCTCCATTGTATTTTCCAACTTCGATTGTTTGTTCGGTCGAGCAGCGACGTCGGACAGTAGGGCAATCTCGCGACGAAGAAGAGACGGTTTCCGCGAACTTTCAAGAATTCTGAATTTTCGAGAAATTCTGGAAATCGTTAAACAACGAAGTACGCTCTCGTTACGCAATAAACGATAACGATCATTGGATCTGTATAAGGCGAATACTCTGCATCAGCGTGTTCGTTATCACTGTTATTTAGTAACGTGATATTGTTTCACTGATTGCAGACCGACAATGAGTACTTACGGTCGATCGTCAAATTAACGAACAGTGCATCGTGTTTTTCCAATAACGTCGTTGCGTAACGTACGCGTAGGTAAGATGATTTTTTTTTTTTTTTTTTTTTAGCGGAAGTCTATACTCGATGCACGAATTTCACGGCTGCTTGTTCTCGATACGATGGAAAGTTTTTAAATTCTTCTATCGATCCTCGGCATCGATATTTTAGAAAGAGAAAAAGAAAAAAATGGAAGATTAAAAGGAGAATGCACGTAGTTAAAATACCTTCGCATAATCAACAAATAGTGGACGATACGTATAAACGTGGCAGGACACGGTCGTAAAATTCAACGTAAATAACGTAATACAATATTATTTCGATATCATTCAATATTCGAAAATGTATAAAAATTGGATAAAATACAAAGTATTCAGCGTGCTTTAAACGCGAAAGGCAGATTTCTACGGAGACTCGCTTTTATTAAATCACTTGATCCCAGAAATAACGACGTTTCTATCTACAACGAGGTCGGCAAGTTGTTCCTCTTTTACCGTTGCCTTTCAAGAACGATGTTTCATCTTACCTGCGTTGACACTGCGACTCTGGGAGGCGAAGATCACTTTGAAAATTCAGTACGCGTCATGGAAATGTTTTGCATTGCTGTTCGGGACAATATTACCCTCGACTGTCCAATTATTTTTGGAGATAAGGAACGAATCTCGCGTTCGTTTCGCGGAAAAGAGTCGAACGCGTTTTTAAGTCGATAAATCGGTCTTGCTCGCGTTTTCTGCAAGTATTTTAGAACGATTTTCCTTTTTAACGAATGCACGAATTTTATTTATAGAAAACCGAGGCGTATTTTATTTTGTTTGAGCGCGATTCGCGTTAGAATTCGCGTTACACGGCGAACGAAGCAAACGGTATCGAGCCAATGTCGATTTTTATCCTACGCAGCGTGAAAAATTGTACGAAAATTTGTAAACAGTTTCGTAAATATTTGCGGAGTTTTATTTTGCAAATATTCATAACGAACGAGACAGCGTTCGCTTCGTTTTTCCCCTTAAGCTGTGGATTAAAGTTGGAGCGAAGTTAAAATGAAAGAAACTGAATCGATTCAAGTTCTGTTCTGTATAAAGACTCGCGGTATTTGTTTTACTCGTTAAATAATGACCGGAGATTACGATTTAAAGTTGAAATCAATCGCACGATCGAGAGGTACAGCTACGTTTCACGTATTCTGTGAAATTCAGCTGCGAACGAGATCGATCTGTTTCGCTCAAATCGATGTAACTATTTTATATCGGGAGGACGTTTCGAAAATTTGTACATTTACGGGCGAACCACAATTTCTTGACGTTCGTTCTATAAAATGTAATTAAGTTTTCAATAATTGTTTACGCCAGAAAATGTTCGCGGTTGATATAATTGTTAGAACGGTTCCTGTGACTTTCCTTTTGTTATCCATCCGTATGATACCGCGCGCGCGTGTGTCTGTGTGTGTGTGTGTGTATGCGTAAATCTATAAAATTTCTACCGTTCTGGTTGTCATAGTATTTTAGTTGTTGGCTTTAGTATCTACGTAGGAGCAGCATTTGACCGACTTGAACGTTTCGCTTCGTTTCTGAATTTGATAGAAATTCAGAGAAAATAATCCTCCTCCTTCGACAAATACGGAGCAGAATAATCGTTTATTAAAGACTGGAAACTTGTCGATCGATCCAATAATATCTAGTACGAAAAACACGGTAAAAATACGCAAACCTTTTCCAAAAGTTAAACATTCTACGATCGTTTGAACGCTGACGGTTTGGTTACAGAGCACTTTCGATCGCGTTCAAATGCATTTAAAAGCGAACATTAACAGTGCTTGAAAAACAGTGGAACAACCTTTAACAGTACGGCGATTTTATCGCGAATAAATACCGCTACGATAAATCAAGGTACAAATAGTAATGAAAACAGGCTACCACGTGTCGTTACATTTTGACGCATCCGCAACCAGAGACAATGGAATCATGCAAGCTGTCAACCTCGTTTACGCTCGTGTTCCTACGTGCAATTGCAGTTCGAGCCAGTGGAATAGGCTGTCCGGTCGTACAATGTATTTCGTCGACGATCGTAAACACAAAGCGCGAATGAAACATTTGTCGAGATCGCGTCGCCCGCAAATATTTCTATTTTTGCTCGGCTCGGGTAAAAAGCGACTTGTCGCGAGAACGTTTCTTGCTTATGGAGGTTCAAACAAGAATACGTCGCACGATGTACACGACAGTTAGGAACACAGGTATTTGCACAATTTTTAGTTTCTTTAAAACGGAATAACTTTTTTTTTTTTTAGATTGGACCAAACGATTTTTACTTTGACGCTTTTTCCTTTTTTCAGAAGTGGGAAGGATCGGTTTACCGGGCGAAGCGTAAAAAAGATTTTGTAACGATCGCTTTGCGTAACTTTTTCGTCCGCAACGAAAACTAGAAAGATACGTTCTGTAGATTTAGATCGGCCGCGCACACGCTGAAAATTTCATCGAAATCGGTTAACGCGGCTATTAGCTACGAACTGTTAAAAACGACGAAAATCACAGTTTCCTACGGTCTTTCGGTCTACGACTCTGATAAACCTGTATATTTCCGTTCATCGCTCGATGCCCGTTTGCTTGTTTCCGTAGCCGATTCCGATGAAATTTTCAACGCGCGTGTAACTAACGTAGATCTACAAGGTGTACTTTTCAAATTTTCATCGCGGATAAAAGGCTCGTAAAGAGCGACCTCTATTATTTTCCTCCTGTGTCCTCTTCCAACTGCAATACCTTTCAACCTCTTCTTCTCACACGTCGTCTAGTCAACTAATTCTTCTAGCTCGTTAAAAAGATTCGAGTCGTTCGGTCCGATTCTAAAAAGGTTATTCCGTTTTAAAATTACTCGCGTACCTAACTGTACGTATAATATAAAGTACGTATTTGCCTGTTTGATTTTCTTAAGGATTCATGCTCCTAGACGGGGTAAAACACCTTAGTCGATGATCGTAAGAATGTTTACCGTGCAACTCAAATGTCTATAAAATGCAACCGTTCCTTTCTCGTTCTTTCTTTCTAAAAAAATATTTTCACGCGCAAGCCGAATTAAAAGACGCACGCGGTTATATTGGCCTCGCTTGTTACATTTGCTCGGTTTATCTAGACACGCATTTACGTAGATAAAAGCTGTTCTTCGATAATTTTACGACCTTGCTGTATCTCCTCCACGAGTAGTAAGCGCGCACAAGTTTAAAAATAGGGCTGCCTCCGATGTCCGGTATCATGGCGCAGTTCCAGCTATATTAAATACCAAAATTTTTCAGTCGTTGGACACGAAAAGGTGGACGTATTGAATTTTCATTGACACGGTCCGATCTATAGTACGCGCAGGTTGTTTCCTCTCTTATCGAGGATATTTTAAAAAGCGAACTTTATCAAGAGGAATGTTCAGAATGCGTTAATCAACCCTTTCTACAAATATTCGTGCTTATAACAGCTTCGACTTTATCTATTCCTTATCGAAAACTTTGATATATGTTAGCAATAGCAAACTGTCGGAAGCGTAGTTAAATGAATCTAGCGAGAGACCGAATATCTGTCTTATTAATTTGACCGGTTTTATAAAGAAAACAACCGGTCGAGGTTGTATTCTGTTTCCTCGAGAATTAGTAATTTCTACTTGAATTTTAATGCAAAGAAGCTGTTACAATTACGCAAGCCGTAATTGCATACGACGGTTACCGCGCTTTATGTATTATCAATTTTTAATATCCACTCGATGTACTTTTATTCCTTACCTCGTTATCAACGTTATTTCATAATTTACTTTCTTCTAAACTCTCTCGCGGCGTTCTTATCCATATTTTCATTCTTAAATGAGAATTTTATTTTATTTAAATTCTCATTTTTATATACTCGTACAACGGTAGATATTATCCTCCTCGTGAAAATGGAATATTTAAAATCTAAATGAACCTCGCATCCTACTTCAACCAATATCGTTTGTTAGAACAGGCTTGAAGCGTCTCTAACGCACGTTCGCGCGATCGCAACCAATCGAAGGAGAGAGTTCCAATTACTTTCGCGTTTTCGTTTCGATCTACCCGACCTTCGCCACTCTATTCGATCCCTTGACTCTTTGACTCGTTGTTTAAAGAAACGTTCATATTTTATATCGTACGCTATATGTAGCTACTAGAAAAATGACAAGTCAAACGACAAACGATCGAGCTTTTTTTTATCTATTGCGGAAGAACGTCGATGCCCTCCTACAAAAATAATTCCTATATCATTTTCCTATTCGCCTTCCCTTTTGTCGTAGCTAGCTGAAAACGAAGGAAAGGCAAGAGGGATCGTTTTTGCGGTCTGTGTATTTTGATATTCACGGAATAACCTTTGTGCAGGGAAAAAGGAAAATCTTTGTTGGCAACGAGCTCTCTCGCGATCGAGTCTCTTTAAAGAGCTTTCGAAGCTTTTAAAACGCGCGAACAGGACGCGGTAGGGGAAAGAAGCTCGAAACCGTTGATCGATTAGAGCCAGCCTTCGTTTAAGATAATAATTGAGTGAATAAGTTCGAGCCCTCGTTCGAACCGCTCGGTTTTTCATTCCTCCTGCGGGTCACGTACGACCAATCGCGTCTCGTGTCACGCTTTTTAGTTTGTCATTTAGTTTGCTCTCTCGCGCGACACATACTTTTTTTCTTTCTCTTTTCTCTTCTCCTTCTGTTTCTATTTCGCTCGATTTATAATTTGCTTTCAGGAGATTCGATTGATTCATGCATGCCGCGTAGGTACATTCTACTTTAAATTATTTAAAGGCCACGTTTTATTTCGTCGTAACATGGAATACGTTTTATATTCGTGAATTGGTTGCGAATGGTAGGAACGAGCGTGCAAATGGTGGTGCAATTTCCTTTACTATTTCTTATTCGTATTGCTGTTTCAGTTTGATCGTATGCAAGCTATTTATATTAACATTGGCAAACTGTATAAGATAAATTAAATAGGGGATGTGCTATACGACGTGTCAAATGCGCGCGACACTGGTTCACGATTAAAATATTCAGAGTGAATTTCATCCGTTATGTAATCAGAAAATGAAAACTTATGTATGTGTAAATTTTGACTCGGTTAAGGGGTAGTAGATCGCTCGAAATATCTAAATGATTCGCGTAATTGTTAATTAAATTGTACAACCTGTTGACAGAGTCTCTGCGTTTAAATCGAGATGTATATTGCAATAATGCAAGATGTATGTATACATATACACGTATGCACGTACATGTGCACACATATCCACGTGTATCACGTTTTACATCGCGAAGTCGTTCGGTTTTTGCTAAAACGTTTATTTCAGAATAGCATTTTTCTAGTTCTTCGTGTAACGTTTTTTTGCTTGCATTTGTTGAAAACGCGTTGTTAATCTCGTCCCCTTTTTCTTTTTCTCTCTTAATAATCGATTATATCTCTCTACTTAGAAGATGGTACTGCACAGTCGAATTTATGGGATTACGTATTTATTTTTATATCTGTCGTCTCTCGCAGGGTCATTTTTTTTTTCAAATTTTACATCGTCTAAGAAATATTAATTACTAAAATAAATCACACAGCTACATCTGTCCTGTAAAGTATAAAATCCTTCTTGTTCCATTAATTTCGAAAGTTCCATATTACGAATCCTCGTTCGTGGTCCGTTAGATGGAAGCATTAATTTTTTTCTATCGTACTTCGTATCACGAAAGGAAAAAAGTAAATTTGAAAGTGAAACTAGATTTCACGCTTCCAAATGTGCGATCTTAAATTTAACGAATCTTTCACACCCACGAATCAGCTGAAATAAAAATTATATTTTCACGATGCTCCTCGATGGTTTAACACCTTGTCTAATAAAGAGTTTGCTCTTGTTAGCAAGAGGTATAAACCTGGGTACCAGAGGTCCGAAATAGTTATAAAATAGTAAAATACGGCCGAGTGTTTTCAAATTAAACAACGGTTAAATGGCCTGTTACGTGCTAGAGAAGCACCGTAGCGACGTTTCTATTTTCTACTGTTAAATCGAACGAACGCACGTTAGAATTATATTAACCGTATATCATGTTCTAAAAGTAACATTTATATTTCTATACATTTATGAAAACTACAAGGAGTAGACTGTAATGGTAAACTATATTCTATTACAAACGTTCTTTATTATAAATGCATTTGATTCGATCGTTTCTTCTCTTAAATCAATTCAATGTGTTAAATTTCGTAATTTTAGAACTAATCTCGTTTCTATCTTAACAGGTGGTTGTTCCACGTTCGGACATTCCTGTTACGGTGGACACGGCAAGAGGTTCGATCCACATATACGGGGCAACGTTCTTCGAGAGAACCAAGTAGACGCGGCTACCAGTGATAAATATCAAGAAATGGAACCACTACGCCTGCGTAACGAGTTCGTTATTCCTGGGAAAAAGTTCGAAGGACAAGAAGAGATGCTTCTTCCTCAGACACGTAGGCAGGATTCTACGAGATTCGACCCTTTCACTTTGTCGTTCATCGTTCGGCAATGGGTATGCAAATATTTGATTTGAAGAAAAAGCAAAAACGAATGAATAGAATCGTCTATAGGTAACTTCAACAATGCAGATACTATAGAGTTGCGGAAGTTCATTAAAAAGCGAGTGTTCTATCTCAAGATCTTCTGTTGTAAAACTATACCTTCACCTGTACCCATCGGTAACTTAAGCATTTTAAGTTCTATCGTTATGCGAAAGCTCGTTAAAAAGTTAACTTTCTTCGCCACCTTTCTTTGTAACTTTTATACCGTCTATAGCGGTTTTGTATGCTAATTAGTTACAGGATCGGGTCAGGGTATCAAGCTTCTCTCTAAGTCACGCTTCTATTCCCCTTTATATCCTTCCTTCCTTCCTTGTTCGTCTTCCTCTCTTCTCTTCGTTCAATTCCAAAAGCTCTTTACATATAAACGTTAGCCTCATATTGTTTTAACAAATACTACCAAAGGTACTGTTTCTTAGAATAATTAAATGAACGAATTACGGGTTTAAGGAATAAAGGGAGAAGCATAGTAATCCGAACTAATACGAAGTTTAACGATAGCAATAAATAACGTAAGCAAATTTTATTTCATACGATAGATAGATTCGTTGTACGAAAATCTATTTATCTAAAACGTCTTACTACGCGCGCAGCATATTTCTTTCGTTATTTAGTATGAAAGTAGCACGCGCGTTGGTAATCTTGTATGATGACAATATGCAATATGCGATACCAATGCGTAACGCGTATAGCATTAATCTCGTATCGCGACTATCGTAACTTAAGTGTAGGATGAACTCGTTAAAAGATGAATTATTAGACGTTACGGAAGTATTAACTTTATAAAAGGATCGTTCATTCGTTTTCATGCTTTATTCGTCGGAACTAAGGAACTCGATTAATCGGTGATACTAACGATTCAATTAATAATTGCAGTTGACGTCGCAGCATCGCCTTCATCAGCCGGACGTGGAGCTTAATGACAAATAAACGGATAGGCGTTTCTATTATACTTTGAATTTGAGACGAAGAATTTGGAAAATATTAAATATCAAAAATATTTTAACGAGGTACCTTGGCTGTTATCGTATTGTTATTTTACCAATTCTTTATGTTACGTTTTTCTATAATTCACGACTAAAATGAATTTTATTCAAACGACTCGTTAATACATAGCATGTGTGTATTTTTTATTTTTTGTTTGCATCGAACGAAGATAATAAATAGAAACAATCGTACTTTAGTATGTCCACGTATGTTCGCGGATTTTCGTGTTAACATTAAGTTATTTAATATAATTGTTAACGTTCAAACTAAATTATATATGTAAGCATAAAGTAGAACGAATAAAATGTTATTCCTTAAAATGTTTGTTTATTTTATTTAATGTGTTTTAATGCGATGTGAATCTTGAATCTCTCTAATCTTAAAATCTCTCTGTAATACCGCGTGACTCGGAAGTTATGTACATACTTGTTCATATTTTGTAAATTTTGTTTTGATCATTTATTACTGAGCTATTCTACCTTATACATTGCATATTACGTGCGTTACTATTGCGATATCAAACGATTTATTTACAACAATTTGGGTATCAGTTATCATCTTCTCTTTCCACGGTCTGTCATGTCCAACACTTGTTACGAATTAATTTATCAAGCATTTTAACACGAATGTCGTAGAATGTGTCTAGACTTGTTTCATAATTAATATCAACTTGTTGATTTTCAAACGAATACACGTATATTGGTATGCATACGTTAAGGGGTTAAATTATTTTGAGAAAAACATAATGATAAATGAATGCGACTAAAGCAGCTGTGCGGTAACGATTAAGTTGTATAATATACGTATATCGCGGATGATTAATCGATACGTCCATAATTTGTGGAACATTTCGTCGTTTGTTTGTTTCATTTTTATTACTTTCTAAGATTTTTCTATTTTCTATCTCAATTATCATAGCGATCAGAAAGAAAAATGTTACGAAATAGACAGATTTATCATCAGCATTCATTTTATTTGTTATTATTTACGTTTCTACTTTTTACAGACATTAAATGAAAATTATTACAAAATATTTAAACTAAAAACAATTATTTATTTATCCTATTTGCAATTCAAATTGCGAATAACAGAAAAATTATGCTTGCTTACATTCTGATTAAGATTGGAATTAATTACATATGCGTTTAAAAGATAAAATTAAGGCGTAAACGTTAAGTTGGATAGGATAGTCGTTTGATCTTTATTCGAGAAACAGAATCTCTAATAAATTAGCTTAAACAATATTCTTATTAGTCCAGTTACAATACGGTTATGACAATTTCTATTTTACATTATATGTATTTTATAGTAATGCTCGGTTGTTTTATTCGAAATCACCATTTGTATCACTCTGGAAATGAAAATAATGCAATTAATTACGCATAATGATACGTGGACTCCTGTACTATAGTCACGTAGAATTTTATATACTATAGAGGTTCGCGATAGCGAATCAATTCACCAGAAACTTGAACAACTCTACGTTCTGTGGTTTACTACCATGTTGATTGTCCTCGTTATTCGATATCAATAGTATCTCAGGAATTTCCCTCTTTTCGCCGTTGCTATTTCCAGTCATATCCTGCATGTTGTTGGTTTGTTTCCTTTTGCCCAGATTCATGTCTTCGTTATTATTTTGATCTCTGTGAACGTTAACGAGATAAGATAAACCAAGCCGAAAGAACTTTTCAAGTCACAGATAAGAAATTGTTGATATTTTATATCGGTATTTACAATCTATACGTATGAACAATCGTAATTTACACTACTTACCAGTAATCTACGACTTATACGTATATTACAATTATCACGATCATGATTAACATGTCGAAAGTACAATTTAAATAAAGTTTACAAGTTTACATTTTTCATATCACGCTAGTGATAAATATTTCCAATATTTATCGCGTAAAATACAGGCTAGTCGAATTGGAAGAAGAAATTCTAAAATTTATAGTAACTGAACTGAAAATATCGTAAACCACCTATGATTCAACGTTGCCAATTGAAAGTTAAAAATCAAACGACAAGTTCTCTCGTGTACCAAATCGTTATAGTTATATGTCTACCTTTACGTATATCTTCCTTACCGACTAAGTTCATCGCTGATAAGTTGCGCGTTAAACTCATCGCCGTCCCAACTCTCTGGGAAGTTAGTCTTTAGCTTGAGAAGTCTATCCCATCTTGCTTTGTATTTATTAGGTATCGATGGTCGATCGATCAAACGGGAAAGTATGAATTGTTCTTTCGCGAGCGACGGTATCTCTTGTTGTATTTCATTCGATGTTTTCGACGGTACTAAATATGAGTTGCTATGCCCTCCGCTGCGTTTCCCATGACCTGTAAAAAGAGAAAGAGAGAGAGAGAGAGAGAGAAAAAGGAAAAGTTAAATATCGAGGCAATACGTTCAAAGAGTACGTGAAATTACTATTTGATTGGAATTGGTAAATACTTGATAAAAAATATCACTTTAGACGATAAAGGGCATTAGAAAAAAGGTATATATATATATATTTTACTTCGTGGAAATCGTTGTGCTAAGAGCGCAGAAGGAAGCTCGTTTGCTTCCTAAATTGAAATGTAAATTTTATTCATCTGTCTCGTGAATTTGAGTAAAACACGGTTTCTATGAAACGAAATCGCGATGCTACTTCGTAAATTCGTACATTGTCAGAAATATCAAAAGACAAGCGAGGGGCGGACTTTATTGTAGCGAAAATGTCCTTGTAGTCAAATAAAGACGAGCGAAGACATACCTCCCCAACACGAATGTCCATACTCTAAACAAGATCCTGTAACAAATATTTGACGATTAATTTATGGCGCAGACCGTCTCTTGATTATGCTTATATCCGTAGATTATAAGTTTTTATATTAGGTTCGTGAAACGTCGTTGTTCGTTAAATTAAGAGAGTCGTGCGTCGTTTTCGCTACCAAAAAGTGAACTTTCTTCGTATTCCACTTGCCATACAAGGTTCCATGTATTTCGATCTTGCTTTTCGAAATTCTATATACCCGGGAAATCGATTAAGCATCGGGTCGAAAGAACATGCATTATTAAGGACACGTGCGTATATCGAATAGAACTTTTTCGAAATTGAAAAGTTCTTTGACAGCGTATTTCGTATTCGAAGTTAAAGACACATGCATATATACATATGTAATAATAAGATATATTTAAAAAGGGAAGGAACACGTAAAGGCTTTGTCAAGTAATTGCGTAGAATTGATCGGTCGTTGGTCGGATGGATGAAGCGAGTGCAAAGGGAATACAAGTAGTTTCGATGAAATTTATGGAAACCAGTTAACCGTAGAAAAACGGTAGACGTACGATACGATACACGATATAATAAGATAATCTTTATTCTGTATTTCATTCTGAACAATAATCTTAGGTGGGCGACTCGATCTCATTAGGATATTCTAAATTAACGTTAAAACAGCGCGAGTGTAGCGATGCTATCTACAGGATGAACTGGGTTAATTAAAAATTCAACAACGCGTCTGAGTAGCTTCTATATGAACGGAAATGAAAAGCCTCAGAAATATGATTCGACCTTATTGAAAATGCGACACGCGAGTGAATCTATATTCTTGAACGTCGATAAAATCGCTGCTTGCGTAATATTTTCTCTTTCTACGCGTACTTTGATGAAACTTTCTTTTTTGCTTCGATTCATAACTCGCAGGTATTGATGGGATAATTAATGGACCCGTGTATAACGATGTACCATACAAAGCGATACTTGGTTCGCGTTAAGTAAGTTAGCGGAAGATTATAATATCGCGAAATCCTTGCCCTCGAGCATTTATCGCGAAAAAGAGCAGAGGAAAGGAAGGAGAAAAGGGAGAAATAAGAACGTACTAGCGTGGTATTTATAAGAAAATAATTATCATGAGGCAACTAGTTACCAGAATTTGATGATGAAGTAGCTAAACAAAGAAGTAACGTAAAAAACTAATTAATTCAACATAGTTCCTTATTAAGCACACGAGGCGAAAACCATTTTACGCATAGAATAAAATTTTCTTCTTTCTTTCTTCTTCGCAATAACCTACATTCGTTTCAACTTTTATCGCAGGTATTTTCATCGTACAATTCCCAAAAGGGTGAAACGGCGAGGTTACAAAGGACTAAATAATTTGAACACTAGGCAGAGCTGCCAGCAAATGTACTAAAATTAATTCTTAAACGTCAATTTTAATAAAACGGCGACTTATCAGAAAAGTATTGAACGATGCGAACTTTCAACGTAAACCTTAGGAAATCGCGTACTTTTCTTTCGTGTTTCTAATGTCGAGCGTTCTCGATTCTTTCACGCGTCTCTGTAACGAAATAATACCTTAAACAGGTTCGCACGATGCACTAGGATAAATCATAGCAGTATCGTAACGAATCGAAACGCGTTTAATATTCGTCCAACATTTTCGAACGACAAATTTATTATTCGCAACTTAGGAAAGATAATGTCGTAAAAGTTTCGTGTATAATAATAATTTCCCAATGGTAACGAAACGTCCTATAGTATAATACGTCTCTAGTGTGCCTTTAACGAACCTCTGTTTTATTATTTAAAACGCGCGTTGCCGACCATCGCGTCCGATACGCTGGATATCGTACTATTTTATTAAATTGGTATTTATAATATTACGAATTCTAAATAATTTCGACGTCGTGTTTTACCTAAGCTTAAATAATTTTACGTTAATAAAGACGACGATTACGGTCCAACTTGTACACTTCGGAAAGAACACGGATCAAATATTATCTGCCGATTCCCTTTGCGCTTCAGAAATCTACTACTAGATCTGGAAATCCTCGATCAAAAATCCGACTTTGTTTTGTTCAGTTACATTGGAAAAATAGTTTACCAGAGATGGCAGATCTCCGTTTCCTAATCAAAATTTTACTTGAAAGTTACGAGAGTGCTATAATTATATTTAAGAAGGTATCAGAATCGCACGCGTATTGAAATTTCAAATTTACTCAAAAATATCGAATCGGTGAAAAATTCATAATCTCCTACACCGCGACGATTTAATTCCTCATCTTTAAACGATAACATATTCAACGAGCAACGAATCAAGCCCGGAATATCTAATTGACGTACCAATACCGATCTAATGAAACGTATATTGTATCTACGTGAGACATACGGATCGAACTCGATATTATACGAAATATATTGAACTGACACGTGTGTAATTCGAATACACGCGCGGAAGAAGGTCGCGAGCGACAACATCCATTTCCATATCTAGTTGCATCGGCTAGCTGACAAAGGCAGCAATTGGTTTTCAGATTTCACCGTTCACAAACGGACCATCGTCGTTTCTTTTCTTCCTCGTGTGTTTTCTTATCTTCTTTGCACCTGGGATGCGCGTCTCTCGCAGGCAAAAACGATACATTCCCTTTATTCTCACCAAGATATTCGCCGGACACGTAAAGAGATATTATACAACGCACAGCACGTATTGCAAGAGAAATATCAACCAGTCTGGTTTCGCTCTGTGCTAAAACCAGTTTATTCGCTGCGTGTATTCGGCAAACTTTTTAAAGATTTCGTTGATACGTCCTTTCAATTTTGTCCAACAGGTTTTAACGTCCGACCGCGTCTTCAAAGTATATTTCGAAATTAGGGTAATATCGTTTTTCGGTGTTTAGATTATGCCGGTCGTTATCTGTATTACACGCGACTCTACCGCCGACTTTGCGTTACCACGCGAGCAATTTGAACACCATATCCACATGCTGTATATTTAAAAGCACTGGCAATTCTGAACGTTAACGAGTTTTCCATGTACTGTTCCGATATATTTCGTATTTCACGTTTCATATGGTCGTTTGCGCGAATCTTATCGAAGAGCGTTAAGTGAACGTTAAGACGTTGGTTAAACGTTAATTCGTGAAATTCAACTCGCGGTTCTCTCCATTAGGAAATGGACACGGAAGTACTAAAGGTAATAAATTTTCAAGAGATACTACTGGAAATAATCCAACAGAAATAACGCTTGAAACAAATAGGAAAGTAAGAGGAAATGGATAAATGGAGTTTGTTGGACGAGCGCGAAAAGCCATGTTGCTACTTCAAAGGACTAATGAGCGATTCGTTTCTTCAAAATGTACATCCATGTACGATTATCGAAAACGATTGAAAACACGAGATTTAATCCTTAACCAGTTGGCTGTTGCGACTACCTTGAAAACCAAAGCGATGACGAGTATACTCGCGAAACGCAGGGCACGCGTGGCCGTCACAACGTAGAATCGAGTTGCAACGAAATCGCTGTTTTATTTTTGAATTTTATTGCCGACAGGGTAATCGTCCTAACAAAATATTGCCATTTCCTTTTAACGAGCGTGCTCGTCGAAAACAGCTAAATGGTTAATCGTTGAGCAGTTTTAAATCGTAGAAGATTACGTCCAACAGTTTTTCTTATTTCTTTGCGCAAAGTGTCGGCTATCTACTCGAATATCGATCAACAAACTCGCGAGGCAACAAAACCTCGGCTGCCGAGGATTAGCTGCAACAGGTTACCACCACGAAACTGTTGGAACGCGTGAAGTTGTTAATCTTATAACCTGTAAATGCGGATTTTCTCTATATATAATTAAAATTTAACGCGGCCCGATGGAAACGAGGATCGCTAAACTACAGATGATCCCATTATCGAAGTTGCACCAACTTTGTTATTATTGTTCGTGTCGGATCTTCTTAAGCCATCTTTTCTCTTGTACGCGCGTTTTGCATTTAATAACAGTCTCTTTCTCTCGACTGGAACTTTCAATCACGATTAATAGTATACAGGAACTCGTACAAAGCGTCCCACATTCATTTTCGTTATTTATGTTTTTCGATATTGAAATAAGCTGACGGTACGAAATCGTTGGTTTTTTTGTTCGAATTACGATGGTAATATTTACGAACTGCAAGCGCGAAAAGAGTTACATTTCCTGTTTTTTCTTTTTTCGTTTCTTTTTTTTTTTTTTTGTAAAGAAGAAATTTTAAGCGAAACACTCTCGATTCTACATTATTAAAAA
>JACXIK010000034.1:2165819-2326578 GCA_014737385.1 Bombus superbus
GTTGTTTTCTTCGTTTCGTTATTTGTGCTAAAATACTTTCCAGCTACATCATTTTATACCAATCGTTAGCCAGAAGCACGGACATTTCATCAAACTCTCTATGAATTGTTCACTGGTTATGATTCTTTGATCATCAAAAATGGACGTATTTTTTGTGCGGTGTTCCATATTTAACATACCGTAATATACGACTGACTGATGCAAACGAGTGGGAGAACGTACTTCGCGTTAATAACCACGATTTATCCGGCTAGCTGCGAACTTAATTATCGACCAACTTAGGTTTAATCTCCGTCGTATTTTGGTGGTAAATTCTACGAACTAGCCAAGGAACAAAGTTGAAAAAAAAAGGGAAACCATCTCGATTAGCAAGCAAATTAATCACAAGCGAAGTATAATTAAACGTAGCGGTAAGGAATGATTTTAAAGGACGAGTAACAAGCCGTATAATAATTCCGATGTAAATTGAACTGGAATTTTCAGATAAAAGTTGAAGGAGTCCCTGCTGGATTATTTTAATAATGTACAATCAAAATTGTAGTTCCTACTTACTGAAACACGTAGTTCAATATCGAATTGTTAAAAGTACGAGCCCGTATTACCACTAACTACAAAGCTGCATTCATTAAGTCAATTAATTAATGCCTGTGATATTAAATATGGAACAATAAAATCTACAAATTAAATTCGTTACTTTATAGAAAAGTATGGCAGGTTCTTAAAGACCCGTATAATAAGCGACGAATATCGTGTCGAACCTACGTGGTAAACGTTTGTTATTGTACGATTGAAAAATCGTTTTGTTTAACTCGTAGGATGTAAACAGTTTATTTGTCGCTTGCGTAAATCAATAGCCCGTTTAAAAAACTTTCAGTTTGTTTGCGCGTGAATCAATATCGTGATTAAACGTAGATTTATAAACGCAGAAAACGTTTGACCCTTCGTCTCAAACAATTTTTACGGGTCGGGTCAGATATTAAACGGAAAACAACGAATAGTTAACGTATTTCACAACGTCATTCGTCGTCAGGAATCCGAATGATCTACGAACACACTACCCCGAAATTAGGTCGTTATTATGAAGTTCGCAATTAACGTAATTTTGTATTTACGAGTGTTCGGTAATATACACATGATTCTTGGCAACGCGTTAAGCATAAATAAATTTGAAGAGTGGACGTGGAAAATTCGAGGAACAAGAAATCGTTACCGATATTAGCAAAGAAATTACGTTATCGCACAGAGGAACGTCATTATCTCTGCGAAAGTCCAATTTTGTCATACGTATCTTTCTTTTTTTTTTTTTCTTTTCTTTTTCGTTCATAGATGTAAAACATTCACGGATGTGGAATATAAACTGACCTACATTTTTAAATATTCCAGGCACGTCTTATATCGCGTTTTTATTTCTTAGTTTAATTCTTGTTTCGTTATTTATCGAGCTGCCATATTCTCAGAATGATTTGTTTATCGCGTTCGACGTACAATCGAAGCTCTTACCGTACTATCGCTTGTAAATAGGAAATTACAATTCACACTGAAACAGACGAATTTATGACCTCGTTAATTAAAACGTCCTTCCTTTATGCAAATACTCTAGCTACGATATTACGAATCCCGCATTTTCCTAAGCGCGAATAAAACTTTGTTGATTGATTTGAGAAATGACTCTTATTATTGTAAGCAGACGGATGGATGTATCGGATAAACATGTCCTTCAAAATCGAAGAAAACGATATATCTTTGATGGAAGAATCAAAGACTATAGGAAAACCGCTTGAGAGAAGATCGAGAGTCGTGTAACTTTATCATTTGTACATCTTGTTTTTTCTTCGTGGATCGAAGTGTTAGTTTGTTTTAATAATTTTTTGGTAAAACTTGTGCAATCCATGGCGTGTTTAATAAGCTTACACCAGAGGAAAGGCAAGACTGGGGTGTGCCTTTCGTTCTTGTAATTACTTCCTACGCCGGAAATAGGATTAATTGCGAGAACTTTTTCCGTTGAATGTTTCATTTCGACATAACGTTAGCAAGTACTGGGCAAAGTTCTTTTTTTATCATGCCACACCGTGCGATCATTGTCTATCGTCACTATCGTTTAAATAAAACGTTTATTACGTCGTCGTAAACGTTCCAAAGACGTTGAAAACATTTTTAACGCACGGTAAAGATATATAGGTTTCTTTCGTCGCTGCACAGAACATTTTGGAGCTCATTAACAGAAGCCAGAAATCGTGTACTTGCGATCTCAAGTCCTTTAGCTTTGGAAAGGAGTGAAATTTCGGAACGGCGAAGCGATCAGTTGATCTGCGACATAGAATAGTTCACTACACAAGGGTGATTGATCACGTCAAAGTTTGTTCGCGTTAGTCTCTGACCGTCGACAAGCTTCTCTGACTTTGTTATCATAACGACGAAACAGTCAAGTGCAATAAACTCGAATCGACATTACTTCTTGCAGTGTTACTCTTGTAACGAATTCAATAAAGTGCACTAATTCTTTACAGACGATATTTAAAATTATATTTTGTTTCGGGTGATGAAACACGTTATTGACATTTGCCCAAATTGAAAATGTTTCAGTTAACGTTCCTGCGACACGAACCGTACGAAACTATGCCTTTTCCGTAAAATGAATAATTTGAAAGACAATTGTATGAAGCGTTTCGTACGTTCCTAGATATTCCTAAAATCAATGTCGAAATTTAATGGATTTCCTAAAATATTACAGGCAAATAATTAAAAGCTCGAAATGCTCATCGCCAATAGAATATTTACAACGTTTTTCGACAGTGTCGTTTAATCTAAAATTTCAACGCCGCTGTGTCTCGCGATGATGCTCGACAAAGGTCAGGCTTGATTTCCATACGTTTAAAACGCAACACAGCGTGGCTTTTGAAATAACAAGACACAGCGTTAAAAAATATAGTTGGCAATTTACAAATTTAATTCCTCGAATTATTATGATACAATATAACTACATGGTACGTTGTCTGTTATACATTTACAGTATCTACTTCTGTTCCATGCGTTCTGTCGCTTTGTCAAGCGCCATCATATCCTAACATATTAAAGCAATTCACAGTTATGCGTACTTTTAAATAGAACGACACTTATCGTACGATTACCAACGTCCGGGAGAAGCTACTAAAACAAGCACGTAATAACGGAACATACGTTTAAAAAATATGGAAAGTCAACGATGCTTCCGAAACGATCGAGCTTGTGTTAAAATATCGCGGTCCTGCTCGTTCGTATGCACGTAAATATCCGATGTTTCGAATTCGATTAAAATAGAAGGTACCTATCCTCGATCGTGATCTTTTCCGACACGTTTCTTCTGATATAGCAAAAAAAAAAAAAAAAAAAAAAAAAGAAAAGAAGAGAAATGGAAAAGAAGATGTTTAATTACTTCAACGAAAAATAGCCGGTAATAAGGACTCTAATCTTTCGTTCAAGCCCACTATCTGTCCTGCGTCATCTCGCCGGTAGTAACTTATTCCCAGAGGAATAAGACGATATTAAGGAATCACATTGAACGTCTAATAACTCTGGACAATGAATATTAACTATAACATTTGCTATGATATTAACTATAAACGAATAGACGATCGAAAGGTGCGATACATATAGAGAGGTTTGTACATACCTGCTGCATAGCCCGCGAAACAAAAGATTATCATGAAGGTCCAAGTGCGTATAAGAACCGTCACTGAGTTTTCGGAACCGATCGCCATGTGACCAGCGGTGTTCTACATTAGCGATAAAGAAACAGGTAATTAAACGTTATGTACATTTCTAATGTATATATGAAGAAGCTCAAGATAAATGAACCATGCCGTATGTTTTCGAACTTGTATACCGATCCACGTTAATTTTCCCTTGATTCGCTTTTGTTGTTTGTTCGTTCTCGTTATGGGAACGAACGCGTACGTTTAAGTATTTCGTGTAAATTGAAAGATAATAGAAACTATTCTGTACGTTTTGAGCAACGACAAATCTCATCTTATGCGCATAATGGAAGTTCCATTACGTATCTTCAATTTGGAAAAAAAAAAACTCTTTCGTGTAACCCGATGCGAGGGCAGAAAGAAAAGATGATTAAAAAAAAAAAAAAAGATAAAAGCTTGAAATTGTTTAATGCGTAAAAGGGACGAAAATTTTAAATTAATTTCGTAAAATTTTTTTGATTAAAATCGTCCGCGTTGATAAAACAGGGTGTAAAATATTAATAACAAATTGTCGGTTATATCTGAAACAAAATTTAAATTAACTTCGGAGGAACAATTCGACGCGTCCCTTTTGGAAAAGGTCAACGAAATTAATTAAATATAAATAAAACTTCTGCCGCACATCGCTATCAGTTCGCCGGGATTTTCTATTCATCACTTTTCTTTCGATTCCTTCGTTCTTCACTCTCCAAAATTAATAACTCTCTCCGCTTAGAAAACACAAAAGATGAAAATTATTCGGATAATTGCAAGCACTTGTTTGTATTGCGTCTGATTCGAAGTTCGTTGAAACATTGGCGAAAGCGAAAGATCAATTAAGACGTTGGAAAGTAAAAGCGACACAAATGACAAAATACTTTCGTTTCAGAAAATTGAGAATACAATTGAATTCCGATACGAAAATTCGTATATTTTACAGAACATGTTACTATATGCCGTGACAAGTGTATTTGCAAACGTACAACGAAATTCAACGATATGATTTATCCTTTCTCGTACTTATCTCGATTTTTAAAAGAGAAAACAAAAACTACACTTGTACCACTTTTCCACTCTTCTCCCTCCTCCTCGATCGACAGAAAAGCAACTTTCCCCAAAACCGATTCCCTGTTTATCACCCCTTTTCTTACTCGTATATATATATAAATATGATATATTGCCTTTCCTTTTCACCTTTGATTCGGAAACGAAAAAGACAGGAAGTCCGACGGGAAACGTGCTTCCAAGAAACCGGTCCGCTCGCACAGGTTCACCAAAATGACCGAATGTTTGATCCGTGCAGGATCCCGATCGAACAGCTCGCCGAGTTAACTCGAAGCCAGCAGGTCGTACGATGAGGGCTTTTATAGACGGTGTCTGGCATCACGGTGGAGCATGGTGGTGCATGGTGGAGGGGTTAACTCACCGCGCGCCTTCGAAGCGCGCACCTGCGTTGGCGGATAGGGATGTTCTTTCCTCCGGAATCAGCCACTACCACCGTGTGTATACGTACGTAAGAATTACGGATTCGTGTATACTAAATTACGTGGGACCCCTGTTACTCCAATAGGGGAAATCAAATATTCCGCGAGTCGATGCAACGACGAACATAAGATACGCGCAATACGATGGTTTGGATCGATTTTACGGATTACGCGTTAATACGTTTACCGACCCACGAATTGCGTTAACGTATCATTTTTGATATACGCACGCGAACGATTATTTTTGGATTATCTCACCAGACGCATCTTTTCGATTTTCTGATTTTATTCCACGCCCCCTGACTGCGCCTGTATCGCGCTACTCGGTGGATCAGAGACGCATACGGTGAATGCGTTGGTCTCGAGTTTGGTTAAGTTTAAGTCGCGCGAAGTAAGAGCTACCGATGATTCAACGTTTTAATAAAGCGCGAAATTTTTAGCAGCTTACGGCAAATTCTTGTTGCGTTCTACGTAATAAAATGAAAGTGTGGTAGGAAACAGCGAACAGAAAGGGTACGTGTACGTACTCCAGCTTGTATTAGTAGTCCGGGATATATGTTACTTTACGTTAAAATAAAACGACCGCTTTTTGCCTTTCTTCCTCGTTTATGTAATTTCCGGTGAAAAGGTCAAAGAAGAAGAGAAGAGAGGTTGATATATATGTTTAAGGGAATTCGATAATTTCTGTTCTCTAAGCAATATCATTGTCGTTATTTTGTTCACCCAGAAAGTAGAAAATCGTTTCGCTATTCTCGGTGTTGTTTAAACGTTTAATTCCATGGTTTCAAGCATCATTTTTATACGATGAAACGTCTCGGATTGAATAGAAACGAGATTGTCGTCCGTTGTACAAGTGTGAAGCGATGGTAGGTAGAGCATGGACGAATATAAGCAGCGTTTCATTAAAATTGAAGCATTCGTTCCTGATTAAAGGTCTTCAATGGTCGTACACGAAGATAGATATTTGTACGGAAATATACAGGAAATATCAGTGGAATTTACACACGTCGGGGATTTTGGACATTCAAAGACGCGAATATTAAACTTTCGTACGCGTTTCCGCTTTAGCTATTTTAACGTACATGTTAATGAATTTTGATTCATAACTCGTTTCGTACTTTATCCGATTTTGCAAAGTGTTGTACCTCCGTTTCGAAAGAGCAGATTCAAAGATCGACTGTACAGCGCGAAGCAGATCGAATAAATCGGTTTATCTCTACGTTAAATCGATCAAACGTTTCAACATTTTCTTCTCTCGCTTCAAATAAGATTTAGATAGACGAAGTATGCTTGGAAAAATTCGATCGGTAGATAACGATGCATCTATTAGGTGAAAATTGCGAGTTCATCGAATTGAAGTTTTATGAGTGGCACGGTGCAGCACACGGAGCAAGTGGCAAAGTTAGGCGCAGAAAACGCCAGCGAAGATGCGCAAAGTTACTTTTAAAGTAGACCTATTATCGGATAAGTCTATCAAGATGATTGTTTCCAAAGTTAATGTTTGATACGAGGAACGTTTTGCGATTACTTTGGACCGTAGTTCAAGGGATTGTTAATAAAATAGTATTACGAGCGTGCGTGGGCGTGGAATTTCTCAACACCAACTAAAGATATCATCTCATCCGTCTTCTCTCTCTTTCAAATACAACGACCTGTTTTGCAAAAAGTTGCGAAAATAGAAGGAATTTCCAACGTTACGTGACAATAAATATTAGGTTGTCGGAAAAGTTTCTTTCGTCCAGCAAGGAAATAATGGATGAGCGACGTTCTCCGTTCTACATTGTTTTTATCGAATCATGTACGATCACAAGAATAGAAATAGAAGAAAATGGATCGTGGATGATGGAATAAAGGAATATGAAAGGAAAAGAGGTTGCGCGTCTATTATTTCCTTACAAATGGAAAGAAACTTTCGGGACAACCTAATACCGATAGGAGAGATTATTTCCTGGGTTCTGTGGACAAAGAAAATTTTCGCAAATCTCGTACGAATTCCTCTCGCGCGTGTTCCAATTAAAATATGGTACGAATTCGCTGAAGCTATAACGCACGAACGGGATGAAATTTAATTACGCGAACAGAGTAGGTCTATCGTCGCTCTTAAACTGAGCGTAATAAAGGAAAATCTGTATGACGCGTGTCATCCTTGATGAAACTATGAAACACAAATTCCCCGACACAGCAAATTAAATCGTACGTGTTGGTGGAGGCTCGAAGTATCTTCGCAGTTTCGTGCGTGAGAAATAGAAATCAAATCTCGCTAGAATTAATTCCTCGAACCCGTTAGCGTTGCGTCTGAGAATGGCGCGCAAGGAGCAAGAAAGTTCTTCGAAACGATCGATTCGAAAAATTTGCACACGCACGCATACACACGTACAAAGACAAAACTGAAAAAGATAGAATGGAACATAGAACATTGGCGATACACGTTGAGCGAGTTAATAACCGTAGTTGCATAAAAAAGGAAACTGTCGTACGAATGTACAAAATTAGATATAGCTCGTATCGGGGAGAAGAAGAAGTTTCACGGAATTCTCTTCCCCTTGGAGAAGGTGGTTTGAAAATTTCCAGGAATATAACACGTCCATTCGACTAATTGTAACTCTCGACAGACGCACCTGCTGCATCCCTTCTGATTAATTTTGTTTTTCGAGACACTGTCGCGGAACTTTTCAAAATTAAGGATACTATACGTACACCTTTTTTTCTCTCTCTCGCAAATGAAGTTTAAACGCGAGTTATTAGTAATTTTCGTTAAGCGAGGTAAAAGATAATCGTTGTAAAAAGATTCTTACTTGGTTAAAAGTTGGTGATTAACCAAGCACGGAAAGGAGGATGGCGAGCTACGCAAACTTTCGTCGATGAACCTATCCCTTAATCAGGCACTATAAATAACGAAAACCGTTACTATCAACGTTTGTTAGATTAAAGGTGTTGCCGTGTTATTTATTTTGACCACGAGTTACAAAAATTCATCATCGTTAACGGCGATAATGAATCGCCGACATCCGTTAACGTCAACCTTCCGTTTAATCCTGCGTTATAATACTTAAAGCGTCTATGGTCACGATAATTGTGATTTCTTACCGTGATTGAAGCGATCTTGTCACTGGGTGTCGTTCATTTCTCGCGGACGATGAAACATTTTTTTATATCAACGATTACGCAGTTATTATTATCATCGATATTATTATCGGGTTACAGCGCACGAAATTACCATCGTGTTGAATTATACCCTTCAATTATAGAATAGATTTCATTCGACGCGTGTTTCTACACATGATCGTTGTGTATTTACGTAAAATTGTGTTTTCTATCGAAAGGTGAATTTGGCTTGTAAACAACAGGAATTCGAGGAAAGATATCGATAAACACGCTGGAAATGGATTACGCGAATTTGTAATTTTCATTTCATTCCGGTTAAAATACGCTTTATTTGGAGAACGAATAAGTGGTAGAGGTTTCGTTTGACTCGGCCATGTGGTTCTAAGTAGTAAGGGCGGTTCATGGTCCGACCGCATGACACGAAGTCGCGTAGCTGCACACCTGCAACCAGTTATTTTAAGCCAAGATCGTTATATCTATGTGGATCATAAATCTTTCTTATTAATATTTCATCTGGTTTTATCCGAGTCTGTCATTCTCGTATTCACGGTAATTTTACAATGTAAAATGGCGAAACTGTTGCGACACGTTCGCGTAGATAAGATGAATCGGTATTTAACGTACGATAGAAACGCCGTTTGCTTTCTATTTGTAGCAATTGCATGCATCTGCGATCGAATTTCTCTTTACCGATATTCCTTGATTTCGAAGAGTACTAGAGTGTCGAAGTGGTTATCGCTTCTAAGGAAACTCTACATCTGATTCGTTTAGTTTTCTCAATTACTGATAGCCATCTTGCAACACGCTTTGTACCGATGAGGTACAGCGGGCTATAGACAATAGACAGGCGACGATGGCTTCGGGGATTCGGTTAAAAAGTAACATTGTCAGCGTGCGGATCTCAAAGTTCAACCAGCTCAAAAACTGTATTCATACTTATACTTACACTTTTGTTTCAAATATATTTCTACTTTACAATTTATCCACGCGCTCGTCTATTCAAATACCCAAAAATAGCCTCAAGAATAAAGAATAAAATTTCTATTTTATCGAAAATCTTTCAACGCTTAAGGAACGCTAAGAGGAACTCGCGGTTTTGCAGCGGAGAGAAGTTCGGCTTATACATTAATTATATCAATCATCGTATCGTACTGTTACCATCGTGTCGTATATTTTTGGTTAAACCCGGACTTTGGTTCTGCAACGACTTTCCTAACGACCGCGCAGAACGTGGTAACATTACGTACGATTTCTTGCACCAGCTTCGGCTCCGGCACACGAAACGCTTAAAAAACCCGTAAAGCGAGTAGATAGTTTTCATTTCTCGTTTTATTCCCGCGATTAAGAGATATTTATTTCGCCAAATCAATATATATATATATAAGAATAGATATAAGAAATCGCGTTAAATCGCGGCTCGCCGAGAATCAGCATTTTACGAAACTTTCAGATTTCATCATTTCCTTGTTTGATCCTTGGATTTCCCAACTTATAAATTTCGAACTTTCGAACTTTAAGTAGGTGGGAATCAGCACCTAGAATCAGGCGGCCATCCAAATACGTAGAAATTTTGCCGCTTCGATAACATATGCAGAATATGTTAGAAAGTTGCTGCGTGATGCGATGCTTTTACAGCTTGAAGTTCAACGTGAAAATTATAATTTGTGAAATATGAATAGCTGTACCCGTTGATTGTACGAGTACAAACTGGCGTGCAAAATTAAAGGAACATCCAATTTACGCCGAAAAGTTGTGAATATTTAAACTGTTATAACTTTGTAACAAAAAAAAAAATATATATATATCTATATATATATATCCGATCATTCTAGGTTCGTTTCAAAGCGCAAAGCCTCTACTCTTAGATTTCTTCGTTAATTTTTCGCGCAGAGGTTCTCCAGCATCATCCTGCATCGTAATCTTCGAATCTGTGGTGATCGCAGTCTTCGGAAAAATCGTTTAACGCCCGTAGAATTTGTGAAATTTTCGAAACGAGAAAGTATTCCGAACGTTCTATGTTTTCTTGTTACGAAGTTACAACGGGTTAAATATTGGCAATTTTTCGACGAAAATTTTCCCCTTTAACTTTGTACGCTACTTTGTTACCGCAATATTTTTAAGTACGCGTATGTTATATGTTCTATAAACACGCGTGCAGTTTACTCGGCGAAATATTAGCGATAGATGGATTTCTTTTTAGAGAAGCTTCGCAACAATTGTACATCGATTGCCACCAGCCGAATAATATCGCGAATAATATAAGAATACAAAGTAAAATTTCGTACGATCGTCGAATAAACTATCTACATATAATATAATGTAATAAAAATATACACTCGCTTGTATGCGCAGATGTCCTCGATATTTTCTTTGATCTTCTCCGCCGACGAAAAAGTTCGATCGATAACGAATAATTTGAAAGAGCATGGTAACTGGCAAAGTGAAAGCTATCGAAAATAAAAATCAACGGGATATCTTTGGACTTTGGTCGTAGTTTCGCAGTGTAAAAATTTGACAAAGAACAGAGCAGATCGGATCCGAGAGATTCTCATCAGGCGAGAAACGCGTTGTCAACAACGTTTTATCGTAGAGCACATCCTCGTGATAGTCGTAAAACCTAAGTCATCAGAAGGAGGAAGAGCAGCTGCTTGACTTTCGTCCTCAATTACTTCGTCACTCGTGAACAACGCAATAAGGAATCTTCGTTCCTTTCCTTTAATCTCTTTCGAAAGATATTTTAGGAGTCAATATGGCCAGGTTATACGAGTGTACTTTCTATCTCTATCAGCCGATGGCAATTGTGTATTTACCTGGCACGTTTGAAAGAGGATTACTTTGGAATTCGGAATTACTCGCGAGAGTAATTGAGAATCGACGTTTCTCTTTTCCTCCTTCCGCGTCGATTTCACACGAGACTAGAAAATATCCGAATACTCGTAATCGAGAGTGTAGGCCGGTTAAAAAACGTTCGATATTGGAGCAAAGTCGAACGCGTTGAGAAACGAGCGTAATATGTAAGTCGTGTTAAAGGCAGGAAGCGTTCTAATTGGCCGAGATACGTTGCCCTCCGGTATATTTCTCCGCTACTTCTGAATCCACGTGATAACGAATACCATTCGTTTAGTCCGGAGATTGCGAGCCGATAATTGGAAATTCAACTTGAATCCACAAAATGAAATCGTATAAATGTTTCTTCGATCATTGTACCCACGATTAACGGCTATTGCTTTTCCTCTGTCGTTCTCTCTGCCGGATAATCTTTTCGGGTCTCGCCAAGGATCGAACGTTGCTATAAAAAAAACCTGCTTTCGTTTCGACGTTGTGGAAGAAGAATCTTCGCACGCGGAGATCCGCATTTTCGTTCAAACGCGAAAGGTTACGGTAAACGTAGAAGCTATGGAGAAGAGCGCGTCGAATCATTTACGACGACGTCTTATCGGAAAAACTTTTCGTTTAAAAGTTACTTATGCTTAGGACAACAATCGTAGACTTTACCATCTTCGTTTCGATTATCTTCCCATCGAATCATCGATATTCCTTTCACAGTCTCCTAATCCCGATTCAACCAACGGTTAATCTCGAGTTTACGATCCTGCTGACCCGGTACAAACGTCAGAACACGGGGGAGCACGATGGAATCGACGCGACGCGGTCGAAGAAGCGGCGAATTTCGTGGAAGCGGCGGACTACGCGCTTCTGGCCGTGTTTACAAGCCATTGCGCCGCAACATTCGATATGCATTTGCAATAAAAAAGGGAGAGAAACGAGGCGCGTGAAACGTCGCAGCGCGTCGATCACCCTCGTGGGCGGTGTTTCGCGCCGTTGCTCTTTTATTTTTACAAATGCACGGTATTAAATGGGCTTCTTCGTTCGTTTGCATTCGACTTTGTGACCGATCGCGCGGATTCGCCACGTTTTGCATAAATTTATCGTTCGACATCGCTGGAAATTGACCGAGAACATGAATATTCAACTTAACACGTATCGTTTAACGCGATAAGCTTGTCACCGTTTCAACCAGAGATAACTTTATCGGCCTCCGAACGATTAACTGAATGCGCGTGTCCTCTAGTCTTTCTTTTCTTTCTTTTTTTTATCGCGCGTCCTTATCGAGCTGAATAGGTAAATTTATTCTTACGAGGCGTCTACGAATGTTCAATCGGAGTCTCCTTCGTCCGATTACTCGACTAACGCCCGTAGAACACGCCACTGGTAACATATAACACGGTAGACTTCTCCGGCCAACAATGATCGATCATCGGATCATCAATCAGAACGAGAGTTACGTTATTCGATGCTCGAATTCCTCGACGAATATACGCGAACGCTTTGTTAATTTCACGCGAGATAACTATCGGATCCTAACGCCGGATCTGCGCGTCTTTTGTTTGGATCACAGCGAATTATCTTCGGGAAATGAAAGAGGAACGACGAAAAGTTTTCTAGGCGAGAAATTGAAAGAAAGGAGTAACGATACGAAACAGCTGTAATTTCGAGATATATAGTTTCCAACGGAAAGCTTCGTAAATTAATCATCGAAGTAATATTCTATGAAAGTTTAAAGAGAACGGATCCTTTATCACGTTTCGGTGACAGGAATAACTTTCGTCTCGAAGCGAGCAGCACGATTGCGCATTAACATGGTAAATTATCGTCCGAATAAGAAATGTCTTCGTCAGATTCGAGGTACGAAAGAAAGAAAGTTGGCGGTTACTATTTTTTCTTTTTTTTTTTATGAAGTACTCGTGTTTTTATGTCTGGATTAGGTTTGGACGTAGAACTCGTTTGGTATCGGTAACAGGAACACGACACCGTTTAAATTCCTCTGTTATTAGCAAAGTAGAAATATTATACCGAGAAATATAAAAAAATTTGCGCAGTATCCTGGTTAAGGAAAGATCCTCGAATTCTTAATTCGCGATTAAATAAAAAAGAAAGAAGAAAGGAAAAAAAGAAATTCAGATATTATTCGGCTACTACTTCCTATTATTTTCGCCAGATTGCAGAGACTCTTGCATCTTTTAAACATCCCAGGAGGCGTCATAAAAGACAACAAGCTAGCGCGCAGAGTCGATCGTACTTATTCAAATTTTGCGAATACGTAGAATGTGAAATCAGCCATGGTGAGTGAAAAGTGATGTCAAAAGCCTTTCTCGCGACTTCATTCCGCTACATATTCCGAATGACAATCTGGCAATGAAAATACGTGACCTGTTATTAACTACGTCCATCCTTTTCACCGATCTATTTTGGGAAAGGGTATTCTACTTTTTGAATCTTTACCAACAGATACGTAATTTTCCTGCGATTCTTCCTCGACGTAAAATCGTTTTTTCGTTTCTCGTCGCTTGATATCCTCGATGATTTTTTACTTCGATTCGTGACTACGATTTCTGTGGAACATTGTTAAGCATTTCTTATAGTACTTGTAATATTCTTAAGAATACCAATAGCGTACAAAGGAAGAGCAAAAATTAACGTTAAAAGATACTTCAGAGGTTACGCTTTTAGACACAGATACTTTTCTATTCGCTTCGTGAACAGTTTAAAATTACAGCCCTGTATCTGTGGATGAATATAATTGAAAAGAGAAGTTCAGGATTAATAACGACAATTTTAGTCGCATAGATTCTGTCACTTTCTTCGCGTTTTTCATCAAATTGTAAGTATTTAAAAAACGACGTCGATATGTTCTAAAGTTACGAATGTAAAGAATTGGCTTTCAGATTTTGCCACTGGCCGAGTACGTATTCGTAGTTTAAATTCACTTGTTGACGCTACAGTAGCTCAGCTCAATGCTAAACACAGCACCAGTATGCAGTAGTGTAACCCGCAATTAACAGTGCACGATATCCTCGCTATTTTGCTGCTCGGTTAGTAAAAAATCTTCTGTTTGTACATAATTCTTGTTTAGTTACCAACAAGCGCAAATTAATCGAACTTACCGACAGATGATACGTAAAACGTAAAACAGTGTCGCAGGCGAGTAATATTGTCGGTACGTGTATAGATGTTTAAACTTCCTATATCTGCCGTAAGAAGTCGTAGAGGGCGTAAGAAACACAGACTTCTTTCCAGGTCGGTATTTCAGAACGCGAGACACGAAGTCCTATATGTATAACGTCTATCCTATATGTAGTCAATGGTTAAATCCCTTGCTAAAACCACCGAAGCTTCCGAAGTGCAAAATGCTACTGCATAAGCGATTCATATAGTATCAGACGTTATTGTAGCGAATTAGTAGCGTTTATAAATTCGAGCAGGTATAAGATACATTGGAAAGTTAAATTACTCCAATATAAAAGAAGCGAAAGAAATGCAACTTCATTACCAATTTTGTATAAAAATGTATGTCCCCCCCCCCCAAAAAAAAAGAAAAAATTGCATTCCGCCTTATATCCAATCATCGTATATTCCACGCGGATTTATTCAATTTAACGCGGTTGAAGCATCGAGAAAGCCACCGGATCTTCAAACTAATTTGTAATTCACATTTGGATTACCACCGGTGGTAAATGTTCGTGACACGTTTTCCACAAATTGATTCATGGCGTGACGCTTCTTCTATGAAAGCTGCGGAAATCCCATATAATAGATAATTCAGGACGAAACGCGAAATCCCACGGTTGCACGTTCTGTCGCTAAATATGAGGTGGCGATCGTTCGAGCGGCGATCCGGAACAAGGAACAGAAAAACATAGCGCTTACTGTCGTGAAATATCGATATAAAAAAGGGAATCAAGTCCGCTATATCCCGGGGGCGACTATATAAGGGGATGACGTTACGATGGAAAGTTGTGAGCCAAGCAATTTTGTTCTTAGGAAGCTGTATTACAGCGCTGAATAAATCTTGAGCCCCAGCCGCCCGCACCTTACTTTACTTCGCGAACCTGCTTAGAGATTATTATCAGTTACGATACGTGACAAAGTGCAAACTATATTCCTCTTTACCAAACTTCCTATAAAGGCAAACTGCACTCTGCGAAATACATTGCTCAGAGCAGTTTGGAGTTCGCCTGCACGAGACGAGGCAAATATCTGCGACGAAGTAACCATCTCGCGTTACACTCGCAAGAAAGTTATTAACGGCGAAGCTGTTATTATCCGGCAAAAATCTTTCGTTTGATTCGTCCTATTCTACCAAATTGGCTAGAGACGTTTCCTTCTTTTTCCTATCCAATTATGCAGAATGCAAGTACATATTTGAATATCCGAGCACGAAGCAAGATGAAAATCGATCGTCCGCAGTATGGCCGAAGGCGTAGCGATCGAGCAGCTTCCTAACGATCTCTTTAAATTAAAAGGCCGTTAGAAAATGTCTATCTTACGTCTGCGACACGGAAATTTTATCAAGATTTATGTCACTCGTCGACAATGACGCGATACACCGATATTATGCGCAGATCGGTGGGTTAGGTTAGGTTACGCTCGTTAAAAACGATCAGAGGATGAATCCTTCGTAACAGAAACGTTAACGGACCAGAGCCGAGCATCAATCTTTTGTCAAACTCAACCATCAACAAACTCTATTTCTGTTCTCGTACTTCCATCTTAAATCAATCGTCAAAATATTTTCGTACGCTATCGTACTATCTCTTACGATTCCTAAACACGGTACGAGATAAACGAAGAATAGATGCGAAAAAGTTGCGCTCCGATTCTCCTGTACTTGATCTAACCTTCTTCTCGTCGGAAAAAGAAGCAATAACAAAAAGCTTCACCACCCTTTATCCTAAAACCATCAGCACTCGAAAGGTCAATCTCCTCGTGGGCCGGAAGAGAGCGTTCGAGGAAGAAGCAAGCAGAAGACCGTGATAAAAGATCGGTCGGACGAGGAAGAAAAAGGAAAAAGAAAAAGAAAAGAAAAAGAAAAGAAAAAAAGGAAGGAAAGTTGCTTACGTAATTTAAGGTGAAGGGGCCGGGAGCAAGTTCTACTCCAGGTTGTCGACAAGCGCGATACGATCAGCTGTTGGCTGAGACGAAAGCCGGTGGTCAGGAAGAATCCTACAGTTTGGAAAAATCGTTGACGCGTGCGACTGCTGACTCGACGACGACGATGCGACGAAACGTAAAGCAATTTCGAGGTCGCGAAGTAGGCTCGAGAACTAATAGCCCATCCTTGATCCGATTCGACGATTTCACGCCTATCGTTCCAATGCTGATTTGTCAGATCTTTCATAGCTGTTCGAGATCGAACGATGAATTTACACGAACATATCGTAGAAGATCGTTGTAAAGAATTACCTGAACGTAAAAGTCGTATTTTATTCGGTTTGCTCGCTATTTTCTTGAGTTGTATCGCGTCTCCAATTAATAGATCTTGGCGTTACATACGCGGATCTGTCGCGGCGATCGCAATTTATACCTTGTATAAATCAAGTTAACTCGACGCGCACCGAAACCCATGAAATCCGCGATCGAAGGTGGTAGGTAAGTTGCGGTTTGATTGACGGAAGCCAGCAAACGAGAGCATCGCTTTGCCAGAGATGTCGTACAGAGGCTCGAAACCTAGATCGGTCCAAGTTTCGTCCGCCAGTGCTTTCTTTCGAATCGGAATTTTCTTCCCTTTTTCATGGGAACATCTGCAAAAACGATAGAACGTTTTACGATGGTACCCTATTTCCGCTTTACAACGATCGTATTCTCACTAGCGTAATGCGTGGTCTTCTTTGCGTTCGTTCGACCAGTACATACAGGAACAGTTTAGTCGCTTCTTAACAGGTAATGATCGAACGTACGAATAAATTAATAATTAATTATTTCTACGTTATCGCGCAATTACTCCTGCGCTGTTATAAATTTCATACGGCGAATTTAACTATTTTCCATGCTCTTTCTAGTCGAGGAATCGAGACGTATTTTTAGGGGATTTTTGGTCAATGATAAATTACGATACTTTGTTTTTAGGTATCATTAAAGTGCACGCGATCGTCTGAAAACGGAGATTTTCTCTTCGTCCTTGGTAGGCTGGCTCGTATCGCGTTTCCAGCTCAAAATAAGTTTGGCTAATTGGTTCTATGTAGATTCGCCGATGTGTAGATTCTAGAATCACTATTAACAGCAGTATATCGAATACGCGTCTGAAAAGGCGAATTTCGATCCCTCGATATTCGTTTTTTTTTTTTTTTCTTAATTCTCAATTAATTTCTCCATTCGCCGGCTTAATTTTCAACTTTCGCTTTCGTATGCCATGTCCTATCCGAATACCTCGCGCAATAGGAAGAAACCTCTATAAAGATTCCCGTAAAAAATAGCGCGATTGAAACGTTTATAATTTCTTGTGGAATATTCAACTTTACTCGATAAGAGTTTAGTGTGTTCGAAGTTGGGAGGACAGTTTCTGGTGAATTGTACTGTATAGCAGACAGAGAGAGAGAGAGAGAGACAGACAGACAGACAGACAGAGAAACTCCCATTGCCGTTCTTACTTTGAGGTATGCACATGCGACACGTATTTGAATCTGACGACAAAAAGCGAAAGGAATAGAACGCAACGGAGAAATTGTTGTCGTGCGATCAAATTTTCTTCTTCTCGTTTACTGGTTTCCGCGACAAAAAGCGTACTAACTACGATGTTAAGCTTCTAATTGGAAAAAGAAGAGTTAACTCGTTGCCGGAGTTGTCGCATAATCCAATAACAGCCATATAAACCTATTTGCACTAGCTTCGTGTACATTTCGCTCTCTTGAGCGAAATTACGAGGACACTTATGTTCTTGACAAGTGCGTATTCGCTTGTATTTACAGCGTGCGTCATAAATTTGTAATATATGGAGAATCTTGTCGTTCCTAGGTCGTGTGCAACACGACTGATAATCTCTTCCTTCGTCATGGATCGTTTCTAAATTGTCGCGCTTTTGTACTCGAAGAATATTAAACGAGAATCGGCGAATTTTATTCGCGATTAATGCTTTCGCTTTACAGTGTCACGGATTACGATTCCGGTTATGCATAAGCAACAAAGTTTAGTTTAAACTGCAACTTTAGTTTCGAGTTTGTAGTTCGTGAATTATATTCAACGGGAAATAAATCGGAAATTATAAACGTCCGTCACGAGAAAATAAGAACATTCGTCGCTGATGCGTGAAAACGCGTTAAACACCCTGAGTTTTCGCGAAAATCTTTGCCAACGATCGGCAAATTTTTAGCCATTCGAACGACCTCGTTATGATATCAATTAGTTTGTTTAATCGACGTTTCATTGTACATCTGTCAACGTATCAATCAACGTATCAACGGCAATGCGTAACTGATCGATCCTCCATCTGGTTCCATTGTTCTCGATACACGATTTCAGTTACACAGGTCTCTCTTAACAAACATTTCTATCCTGTCGTCGTAACTTATTAACGTGGCTCCGTTCCAAGTACTTCGTCCTTCTTCGCGAATCTTTTGACGCTTTTTTAGTTTTAATCAGTCGATATGGTCACCGTATTCGACGAAGAAGACGCTCTTACGTAATGTTGATCGAGTCTCTTTCTTTCCTCTACCTTTACATCCAGAGAAAGGAATTAGCTGAAAAACTTGCATAGACGCAGCGAATCTAACGAGCGAGCCGCGTTCCAGATTGTTCCGAATAATTCCGGAAAAGAGGATTTAACATTTTCACGCAATCTAAACCGTAACTGAAAATTACGATGTTTCAAGTATCGTTCCCAAAGTAAAATCGCGGTAGGGGAAGATTGGAATGGTATTTAGAAGAGGACGAGCAATTGAAAATAGAAAATAGACGTTCGAAAATAGACGAAGCGATTATCGTAGATTTTTAATAACGTAGCGCGTTATACATCTCAACGTATAGCGTAACCATGTTAATAACCGTAAAGATAAATATCGTGTATTTTGCTTCGATTTTAAATTTCAGTCGGTCCTCGGGGTGTCGCGAATCTATAGCGAGCTGGCATTATTTATTCACTCGGTGTATTAATTTGGAATCAGGCCAAAAGGGGTGTACGAGAAAAGTAGCCTTAAAATTACAAAATAAATTCTTTATTTTACGTTATGCCACGATATGGTAAAGCATAAATATTTAACGAACGAGTATCTCGAACGATAAAATGGCTTTTGATAAAAAGAGAAACTTCAAAGCTGCCGCTACGTCGCCTGTTAGTTTCTACACGGAATAATACGTTCGAACGAAAGAATTGCATATCTTAGGTACGTTCGACGTATCCGAACGCATCGAGATTAAGATGAAAAGAATTGTCGCCAGAGAAGATTTATCAAATATTTAACGCGAGAGACGCTAATTCGGAATAAATGAAAGCATAATTCCTATGATAGTCTACTTTGAGCGTGAAATACGCGTTCTCGCGTGCAGCCATCGCGTCCCTCCTTAAAATTTTCAACAGCTTAACGTTGTTCAAAGGACTATGCTTTATTTGGTGTTTAGAATTTTAAACTCGGCAAGGCGTTTATGTATTCTGTGTGAGCGTAATCGAAAATGTCTGTGGTAGTAGGGTGCGCAAGAAGCCGCCATTAAACAATAGACTGGAAATTATGTGTGTATCGCGGCGCACATTGCCTAAAACTGGGTCCTTGGCTAATTGCCCATCCTGGTCCGCGAGGTCAACGCAAAGAAATAAAAAAGGAAAAGGTAGAGACAAACAAAAAATTCTAATTATTCATAAGCTTAACCACAAATTGCCAAACGCAACCAAAGATTACAACTTCCAGTTACTCGTCTAATTAATTTTTGGATTTTATCCAAATATTGTCTCGTTACTCGAAGAATTTATCGAGGCGGATATCGATCGTACCGAACGTAGTACTTCGTATAACTCGTAGTAATTTATGCCTGTAAAAAGATTTACTTCGACTCGATCGGTTATGTTTCTTAAAATTGTTCATCGCACGTTCAGTTTCTTGATATCTAAAGCTACGTTTCCACGACGAACTGTGTAGTTTCGCCTTGTTATTAACGTCCAACACATTCAGCAACGCGTTCTGCTACAGAAACATTAAAGATTACGTTAGGAGCCGCAACTCGTGCGTTAAGCAATCCGAAGAGAAGAACGGGGAAAGCGTTGAAAGTGCAATGGAGGCTCGTTTGACTACAGAAACAGTAATCGAACGAGAGCAATTAACAAGATGACGACGAAGAAAGATTCAAATCCAACCCCGTTTGCCTCGTCGAAAAATAAAATTCGATTATTTTCGCTAATTTCCTTCGTTATTGATTTGTCAACGTATGCGTTGAAACTTGCGCCGGGTTCCGCGCATTATCCAGCAAAACTTTTCCATTACCATGCGATCCTTGCTTCTCTAAACCGTTCGCTTTACTTTCTTATTCGCCTAATTCCAGTCTCCCTTCGCCATCAAAGTTCGCTCAAATATATAAAAGTCAAATAGCTAGTCGCGGAAAAATGGAGAGCAGCGGCAAGCGGAGAGAGAGAGAGAGAGAGAGAGAGAGAGAGAGAGAGAGAGGAAAAAGGCAACGCGTGGCTGAAAGATGGGTCCGCCGTGCATCGGTCGGTGGTAAATGTCGAAGCGAGAATCGAGGAACCGTTGAAAAGCGTGAAAGGCTCGATTCGAAATATGCACGGGGCATCGATACGCAGCGCGTTTAATAGAGCACGTGGTGGCCCGTGCCGAAGAAACCGAGTGGACGAAGCTTAAGAGGCCGATCTGCGCAAGCACAGGTGCAAGTTCGAGGGTATAAAGAGGAGAAGCTCGAGCTCGCTGCGCGCACTTTGTGCTTCATCTGTCCGTCAATCGCGTCGTGCGCTCGTTCGCTGTTTGTTCACGGTGATCAGCCCGCTCGATTCGTCTTCTTTTTCTCTTCCACTCGATCGCGAATCGGCCAAGTTGCAGCTTTCTCCTCGTTGTCTCTGTCATCATCGCAGTATCGTCTCGTCGCCCTCGTGTGTTGTCTCCTTCGTTTGATCGCGTTTACTTCGCGACTTCCACTTCGACGATCCAGCTCGGCTCATCCAGGTAAGTGCAAAGAATACTTTTATCGAAACTTCCAAGGGACGTTCGTTCGACGATTTTGCGCGGAAATCGCGCAAACCTGCGACGATTGTTCTGACGCGTCGGACGATTCGAATTTCCTGACATTTGAAATCGCACACGGATCAGTGAATTTGTGACTCCGAGTGATACAACGGGCAAAATAGGTTTATCCTAGTTTCGCGCGATTGAAGGAGAGAGTGACGTTGAAGGGATCGAGGAAGTGGAGGGATTATTAGTCGGGGAAAGATTTCTCGAACGATTTTAACGTGGCGGTATGTTTGTTGGTAAAGAACGGACGCTAGTTTTATCTTTCGTTGAACGCAGCGGAATTAATTTGATCTGTTACCGAGCTCGTTTTGGATCGTTTCGAAAGGTGAGAACCGTGTTAGGATAGCTGTAGAAATGGACGTTGAGTAGCGAGCAAAGACAGGAAGATATTTGAAAAGCGTTTGGAATAACAGACGGATATATTCTTGCGTTACGTTCGATCGAGACGAAGTAAACTTTTAACAGGTAAACCTATCCCGCCGTTTCTTACTTATTACATACGCGTCGATGAATTATTACTTATTCGAAATAATCGTATACGTTTTCGATGCGAGCGTATACACTCGTCGAACATCGTTGAGTGTTCTTGAGATTACTTTATCGCGAAGAAAATTTAAGAACTCTGCAATGTTGAAGCACATTCCAGACGATTTAAGCTCGCGATTGATTAATTACCCGGTTTATTAAGTCAAGAAATCATGTTCGCTACGTGACGGTATTTTCGTTTAAAAATCACGATGTACCTACTTCAAGAAAAAAGGTCTTTTGAAAGAATCGAAGGAATTTTAATTTCGAAGAAGCGTAGTTTTTTAATACAAAGATTTGTTGAAATTAAACGAATTGACGACATCGACGTAACGATAAAATTAGACGATCCTAACCTTCGTTCAGAGACACGAAAATTCGCTATCGTCGCCGAAGGCTTTCAAGCTTCCAGAAAGCCACGAAACTACCATATTTTGTCAAAAATTTTGCCATCCTTTCAACCTTTCACACATACGACGTTGCTCGAACACCTGAAACCACCAAAGCCACTTATCGCCTTTGCCATTTCGAACCTTCAATCACGGCAAATACTTCGATTTGAAAATTATCTTAAGGCGGCGAAATACTGGAGCAAGTTAACGCGTTTGAAAATTCTGCATACTCGAAGCTAATGGTCGTCTTCGCCGGAGTTGCGCCGCAATGAGTACAGCGATCGCTTCCGGTGATTCTTTTCCGGCCATCGGGGGAGTCTCGTTCTATTCGAAGTTATCGCGGTAAACGAAGCGTTGATTTTCTAATTATCAGATTTAGTTTCACCGGCTTTCCAACGGCTACACGGTCGATTAGCTTCACTGTCTTTCTTTAAATCGACGAATTACAGTCGTCAAGATGAGAACGTTCGTTAGTTCAGGGTTTCCGAGACGATTAATTTTACCGTGTTTTATATCCTTCCTTTCTTCCCTTTGAATAAATTTTGTTCTTACGAACGAGAAGCTGAATCTTGAAATTTAAGCCGAAGCTTTAATTTAACTGGAAAGGGTTTCGTATTTATTTGACGACTTATGGGCAATTTAAAGTCTTGAGCATCGTATACCGCCAACTTACTAATTAACGATTCATTATTGTCCATGTATACATTTTACATCGCTTTGGAGAGTTGTTAATAATAAACTTGTTTATTTTATACAAAATATAAACACAACGTTCGATATTCGAAATTTATTAACTTTATCAAGCTATCGATCGCCATCGATGGCGATATTTTATAAGCACATAGGATTATTTCCTCGAAATATTTCAGCGAGAATTCATGTACAGTTTCTCGATAAATATTGTTTCTATTACGTTTAATGATACGGTACTATCGTGCGCGTGGATAATAACGAACAGAGAACAATGAAACGCGTTTTTGCAATCGCACTTATTAAAGCATGATTGTCAATAAATATCAAACGGCGATATTCCATTATGAGATGTGTATTATCCAGTTACGTCGCAGTAGTGGATTAAAGAGATACAATTTTCTACGACGTCCAGTGACGAGACAGTTGCGCTATTCATTTTTGCGATTCTATAATTTTCTCGTATTATCAAAAAGATATTTGCTTCGTATTTATTAAAAATAGATTAATACGATTTTCTATTAGAAGCGTTGTGTTAATAACGTTATAAATTTATAATATGGAAAGATGCGTTTTTCTGCGACGTCTAGCCGAAGAAGAAGGTATTGAAGTAACAAGATTGAAGCGTCATAGTGAATTCCAGTCAGGTAGTAACGATCTACTAGTTGAGAAACTGTTGCAGGTATATCCATGCTCTCAACGAAAAAAAAAGAAGAAAAATAAAATATGACAACATCGAATTAACATATTTATTATTAGCAAAAATAAAGTTAGGCATATCGCTCAAAATTATCGGAGATCATGCCGAATTCATAAATTCGATAAAGTATAAAATACCAAATATAAAAATTAAATATATCATATCGTTAGACTTTCGTGTTTTAGAAGCATCTGGCTTACGCAACGCAGCTTTCAAAATATTGGACATCTCGTTTATGCGGATGATGATATAGTTATTTTAAATAGCGCATAAATTTATGTAACGTAAGGATGCACTTTCCCGTGACATTTAATAAAGAGCGAAGATGGCGAAGCGGAAGTATTCTCGTTAATTTTAGTAAAACTATAGACACCCTATGAGGAAAATAGCTGATTCGAATATTCTTTCGATTTTAACAAAAGCACGTAAAATCTTTCTAGAAACGAGGTCATCGTGAAATATGAATATTTAGAAGGAAAAATAATCGTAAATTCTTACGTTAAACTGCTCTTAGGCCAGAGTGTACTACGTACTACTGTATCTCCGGCTGATCATAATTATGCTTACATTATAGAACTTTCTTATAGAAACGGCCTAGAAAGATAAGAGGAATATATCGTAGATAATATAGTAAATACGTTATTTTCAATTTTTCCACAATTTTGATACGCCCGTAGTAATTTTAATTCGCGTTATCCGTTATCCAATAAAACACACGATAGTTCGATAAGCATGACGTACGTACAAATTGATATTTTGTTTTTCGTCAAAGTCGTTAAAACTGTAATCAATATGAACGTAGAATTAATTCACGTAATTTCTAGTATAATTTCGATAAAACGATAATGACGTTTAACAATCGGATAACAGATTTAATCAAACTGATTCGTCGCAATCCCCAAATAGGAAATATAAATATTCCCACTACTAAAATTTCATTAATTCCATCGTCATTCTATTTCGTGTCTACGGTCATTAAAAAAAAAAAAGAAACCTTCACAAATATTTCCGACAACGGATAATTATATTATTTCAGGAGTTCTTGTCGCCATCATGAAAATATTCTGTTAAAATTTTGTAAAACGAAATCGCATCTCGGTGGCATATTTATCGCGTCGTACACTTGGCGAACAAGAAAGTAACATGGTCGATCTCCATGACGATAATCTTGCCCGAGATATAAAAGTTCGATAAGGGAACGCCACTTTGACGTTGTCTGTTATGCAGCTTATCAATTTAATCTTACTTAATTCTTTCTCCCCGCTTTTTTCTGCCGGCTCCTCGTCACGATGCACAATATCGCGGAGGTATAAATGGCCGATGGTTGGACGTCATGCGCTGCGTTCTTTGTTTCCACCCCTTCCATCGTTCTACAGCTTTTCCAAGTTTCATTGAGCGCGTGGCTCAGGTACAGTCGGGTTTATTCCCCGACTTCCGTTGCAAAATAATAATTTAACTCCCTGGATGCATTTGCGTCTGGCTGGAGCGAATAAAAAGTGAAATTCGGCAGCAAAGTGTGAGCACGAGAGCGGAGTCCCCCGCGGCACCAACCGACAGAATTGCTCCGGTCCGTGGAACAGTCGACCATCAGAGAAACCTCGGCCGCTGTAAATCAACTCTGCCCGACATACAACCGAGAAATTTTTTTCCGCCAATGGAAAATCTATCCGAGTGGCGAAATTAAAGCCAGTGTCTCTTTGTTTAGCGTGCGAACTTTGAGGATTTTTCGAGCGATCTCGCGAGATTTTCTGTAATTTTTCAACGTCTCACAGCGGCAAACTGCTGTTATATTTTCGCGGCGTGTAGTTGCCGCTCGTTTCGAACGCGTTTAGCGCAACATCGATGTTGCGGTTCGTTTCGAAAAATGAAAGTGGAAATGGCGTTAGGTTCTTATTTTCGATCACGGAAATTTCTTGATATCCGTTGCGTGGTTCGCGAGTTCACGAGCTTTTGAGTTTGGGAATACATACCGTGGTGGGTCTGAAAAGATCAGAATTTCTATTATCATTTATCTCTTCTTCCAGGGGAAGCAGAATTTGAATCGAGTAAAGTAGGTCGTAGAGAAGGAAATTTTGTAGCGAGTAACTCGAAATTTTTTCCAATATATCATTTCGATGTGGGATGAATTTAATTCGAGTTCCATCTTCCTGCGAGTGGAATACGAACTCGATGTTTCGTAATATTTCGAGCAGAAAGCGTCGACATTCTTGACGTGACAAAACGGAAACTAACATCCACGCTAAACAGCTAAAGATATCAAAATATCAAAATAATTTTGGAATTATTATTTCAATATCTTTTATATTTTAATCTTCGACCACGAATAATATCAATCCGAGTTGTTGATTTTATATGTGTAAAGTAAATTCGGATCCTAAATACACTTGGAGTTTCGTCAATATTTGTCAATGTCCATATTACAGATTCTCTGATATTTCTCAATTTAATGAATCACTTTTAGCGAAACATGCTCGATTCTTATTAAATAGAGCGCAATACGCAAACGATCTGTTCGTTTATTCATTCATACGTATTGTTAGAGAAATAACGATTGTACGATATTGTTTCGCTAATTAGTAGACTACTTTCTAACGTATATAACGTGTATAACAGTATCTAGAACGAAGCGTGTCTTCGTATATTACAAGCTGGACACCTTTTTCCACGACGTAATACTTCGTTACGGATAGGATACTCTATTACCTGAACATTGTTATCTAAATCTGTTAAACCATTATTTAAACACGTTTTTTCTCTTATAGTGCATGACACGGTACGCTGTACTGTATTCGCCGGATTATACACCTAATATATATTTCATTCGATCATTCATATTGTCTCTGGAAAAGATGGTAGGAATGAGTAATAAAATAAAGTGAAAAATGATTCCATGAACGTAATACAATAAATGGACACGTACGGAAACCAACGTAATTTTATAAAACGGTATTACATCTGACAAGGGCGATATAAACCAGAACAGATGATTATTACCAAAGTGATAAAAAAGTCATTAATATTCTAATCTTTCTTTCGTCCATTACATACTGCGTTTAACTGTGTAGATAAACGTGACTAATACTATCTGGTAATGATATTCGAATTCCTGTGAATTTTACGATCGCCACAGATACAGCTCATTCCGTGTACATAAATGCGAGTTGGTCGCGGAAATAATGATCCAGCGAAACGAAGCAATCGCTTTACGCAAACACGCTGGAAAATCGAAAGGGACCGTGGCATTGTGTAGTAGCTGCGGGTAACGTTGTCGCTTCAATCGTGTTAAAAATGTTACGTTAATTACTTTCGTATTATACTATGCGTCGCTATGCTAAATCTCTCTTGTATCAGACATATCGAGTGAAATATTTACTCTGGATAGTTTACTTGCCACAATTTCGTTTACTTTGCTCGTTTAATGTTCGAATTATTTTTTAAAAGGAAACCAATTATTCCGAGGATCGATCGTAAAAATAATTGTAAAAAGTATTAGTGAATTGTTGCTCGTAAATGTTGAAATAAGAAAACGTTTGAAATAAATTTTTATTAAAAAATTATCCTTGTAGTAAGTACTCCGCGCGTAATTGCTAAATGCTGTTAAATGGAAATAATTTTGAAAAATTGAACTTCGGATACTGCTGTTTTATCGATGACTCGGAAAACGCGGGGAAACGAGAATATCGATACCCGAGTGTATCATATTCCAGAACAATCTGGAATTCAATCACAATATCGAATGAATACATAAAAAATGTATTTATCAGAAGGAAGGAAGTAAATTCATAATTTATATCTTTCTCTTTTAAGCGGAATTTATAATTGTAACATTAGTCATCTCTTTGTGCAGAAAGATTAATATAATACTTAGTAGTATTGATCTTTTCTCCAGCTAACAATTGCAGAAAGATCGAGAACAAGTATAAGAAGTGTCCTTATACGAAACCCTATATTTGCTACGTTTTTAAAAAATTTCTCTTCTGTTCTCCGTCTTCTTATTTTAAAAATCCTATTAATGACACGACTGTGCGAAGAGAATGCAAAGGTTCTTCTTAGTGAGCAACTCCTTTCGTTTCATGACGATTATTCCTACTCGTTGATGATCATTGTTAAATACTTACTAAAAGTAAGACTTTGAGTACATAATCGGATAACTTTTAAATGGTGCAGTTTCTATACGACCAGCGATTTGTATGTTCGACGATATGCTAAAGTACCTTCCAAACGAATTTTCTTTGCCACGATGTTTCGAATCTGCTGTACTTTGAGGATTCAGACGACATAAGATCCGAGGCTTTTGTAAATTTCGAAAGGATGACACTAAAATTTTATTACAATTTTTATTTCTCTTATTTTTTTTTTTTTTTATTTCTATTTTTATTGAAACTTCGAGATATCTACAATATTTTACGACCGCCAACCTCATTAATTATCTTGACGTAATTATTCGACATTACATAACGACATAATTTAATCATACAATCGAATAAATCCAAATTTAATAGATCGTTAAATAATTAAATTCATATTATAAATATATGGTTAAAATAAGGTACAGATATTCCTCTGTTTTAATTATATCCATCGCAAAACTTGTATCTGTTGAGTTTTCCCGAGGTGACTGTGGAAAATTTCAAACGATCATTTCTTGTATACGTTCTAACAATTGTTCCGTTGTATCTGGTTCAGTTAAACGATACACATAGTGTCGTTCAATTAACTCGAGAAGATAGAATCCATAGAATTTAAGCGAGAGAAGGAAAAGAGAGACCGACGTGTGACGCTAATGTTCAGACGTTCTCTACAACTACCGAGGATCAGCACGGACCGATATTGCTCGTACAAAATTGGCACGATTCACTAACTATTCGCGTTGAAGTTTTCACGCGTTCTACGTAGGAGACTAAACAGTTGTCTCGTTCATAACTACGTACGAATTTCATTCTGGTTTTCGACTGGATCGAATGTACGTGTGAAATGCAAAGTGTTACGATAGCCGAAGGTGGTTTATGCAACGAATTGTGCGAAGTGTACTCTCGAGTAAGCAACGTAATTTGATCGAGCTTCTGCGCGTGAGCTTCAAAAATTAAGCGTTAGTCTGGAACGATAGTGAAATTGTTAACCCTTTCGGAAGAGATTGGTTTTATGCCATATATCAACATCGACGAAGTATTTAAAGTGATAAAGCATGTTCCCAGCTTGAACACGTTTTTGGTTGCCCCGTGAAGATCGCGAATAAATAACGTAAGAGTAATGTTGGAAAGCGAAACCACCGATGGCAGGTATAAAATATTTGGAGCTCTGTGTACCTTGGTCCGAGCAACAACTATTCTTTAGAAATTCAAATTAAGAAGAGAACGTACGCATGTACATGACTGCTACGAACGTATATTATATCGAAAGGAAATACAGGATTTACGTTAATTTAAGAATTGAATTGTTCTCGTTTTAAATTAAACGTATACTTCTTCGACTTTAACATTTGCATACGCGACAAAGCAATTAGAAATTTAATATCGATAATCAACATTAGAATCTTAATAATTGGAGAATCAGGTATAATAAGTTTACAACGCGTAGTGCATTTTATCGACGACAACTGCAATTACAGAATTATCGGATCACAAAGGGTTGCAGAGCAGAAATATCTATGTCGTATCGGGTCATCCTTCGCTGCAACGAAACAAGGAATGACCTCGTTCTTCCTGCTTCTACTATTTCTGATTGGTGTAATTTTACATTGCAGTATTGATAACATGGCTGGATTTAACTAAAATTTAACTAAAATGGATAACAGCGACGTAAAATAATTATTATATTCCTTACGAACTTGATATCATCGACGATACCGTTCCATTCGCCGAATCTTGTTTCTTTATTGCTAGATTAAAGTATTATTAATATACGATTTTTCGTAATAAAACTAACTTTGACGATACTTCCTGTTCTTTTCCTCTTGCTCTTCGTATAACGACGTTATCCGTTTTACAAATTTACAACGAGATCAATTGCACGGTAGTACACGCCATGAAAGCCAAGACCCGCTTTTTTCTCGAATGGAAATTCGAGTCCACCTGCGAAGGTGGCTATAACCAGAACGGCTAAAGTTTCCTTCAATTTGCCGAAACGGCGATTACAGCCTGGCAGGGTGTCGTTTAGCTGCTGCGATCAGTTGAACTACACACTGATTGCACGTACAAATATACAATTAAGGGTTCATTCGAGAGGCGAGGCCCGCGAGATTCGGTTGAACATTTTGTTAATTGACTATTGGCCCGACCAAAATAGGCGAGGTTAACGGGAAAATATCGAGGAAAAGTTCGCTCGAGCCGTGACTGCCTGATACGAATCCGACTCGAGAAGCTGGATATTAAATTAGGTGTCGTGGTAGGTAGGTTGTTGCGTTTAATACGATTAAAGGCTTCTGTACGCTTTATCCCAGTTTTCTTTCTTTCTTTTTTTTCTTTTCTTTTTATTGTTTCATAAACTTTTATTCACTCAACTGTACGAAAGTTTTCTTCGTTCCCTTCGTACATTTTGTCACGTTGATCATCGGATTACTTAAATCATCGTGTCGCTTATTGGCCGTAATTCGAAAGCCAATTCTCACATCTGGAATTCAAGTATTTCCGAATTGTGAGGGCATCTTGGACGGTAAAAAAACTGGAAGAAATTCTATTCCACGTCTTTATTAGGCTACCCTGACGATCATATCGTTGCTATTGCGCATTAACGTCTGATACATTAAACCCGATTCTCCGGTGGAGTAACCGATTGCTTTTCTTCCTCGTGTGGGTTGCGGTGGATAGGTCGACACGACGCGACGAGACATCTGTCCCGATGCCTCCGGGATGATTTATCCACGGGAAGGCCAGATCTGCCCTCGAGGATATACCTTGATAAGACGGATGGCTTGATCGCCATAAATGTTGGATTGCAACGAAGGACTGTATAGTGTGTAATGTAAATAAACCCTCGCCGATATAACGTGATTATATTTCTTTCCTCAATTATCGGGAAAATATTAGCTTCGATTTAGATTCCATCGCGTAACTCAAGATGAGATTTAAGCTCGTGAAAGTTTTAAACGGTTTGAATGTATCGGTAAGAAGCTTCCTTAGGAAACTTCCTTAGTGTGCAATATTTCCTTCATGAACTAGAAAATATTTCATTATTGTAGATCGATATCTGTAACTCACGATGCCTCTAATTATCATCGATCTCGTGTTTCGAATATTTCATCATAGCTTCCATCATACTGTTTATATCGAACTTCCAGTTCTTAATTTAATCGCAATTTGGATAGAAATTTCACGAAGAACGAATTAATTTACTACGTTTGCTCCGCGAAAACAAGTTTCCTTGAAGTTGTAGAAATGGCACGCATACTTTAAATATAATTACTCGTTCAGAAATAATTTAAGAATAGTAAATGGAAATAAATTATAATCCAGGAAGCTATAAGCGAGAAAGAATCTCGGCTGCAGGGACGGTTCAAATGTGATTTCGAATATTATCTCACCACGGAACTAGCTAGCTAGCTAAATTCTAACGCATGAGCAATTTCGTAACCGGGCGTCTTCACGTACCAAAGAAGAAGTCTCGAAGTTTCATAAATCTTGCTGCGAAAGTTGTGAAAGTTCGCTCCTTAAATCTATGCCGGGTAATTTTTAAATAGAGATTTCTTTGGCGGAGTGTTCTTCCCTTTAAAAAATGCCCGATATTTTTACCTGTAACCTCTAGTCGCATTCTTTTGCCACAATTTTCAATAATTAACGTAACGAGGATCGATTGATAATAAGAAAGATGCACGCGTGTCACAGAGAGAAGATATACGAATCTAGATAAACGATGCGTCCACTAAAAATGTTTGGATTTTAAAAAGTGTCAACAAAAGTTTAAGAAGCGCGAGAATCGCCAGAGAGAGAAAGAGAGAAACAGTTATAAAAACTTTAGACGCGCATCGGACGACAAACAACAAACGCTGTAAGCAACATTTCGCAACAGTGGCGAAATCTGCTACACCTGACACCGAATGGTTCCACCCTTTGCGTTCTACGTGATATATTACGAAGCCAGCGAGAGATCGAACCGTTTGTATCCCCCATAAATTATCGGCGGTTTGCTCTCGAGGTTTTCCAACAGATGCAAGCTACTTGAGAAATCTTTGTCGGAACTCGTTCTTTACGCGTGTGGCGACAGCCGATGCTATTAATATTGGGTAATATGGGCAACAATATGTCGTCCTTTTCAATTCTATTTCCGCGAAACTATAACAGCTATGTTTGCGAACGCTTTAACCGGAAGGGGAGCGATATCGAATAAACGGCGGAAGTTGTGAAAGAAGTAAAGCGAGAAAATTTGTAATACGATTCCATTTTGGTCGTTTATCACTCTGTATTTATAAAATCATGAATCATGCTTATACATAGTGAATCGTGTAAACGCGTCACAGCTAATGTCGTACTAAACTAATCGTGATTAAGGCTTATCAACCAAACTAATTTTCATTCCACGGCCATCTCGTCTGTTAATTTACTTTAATTTAGTATCTAGCACGGTTAGCAATTCGCGCCGTATTGAAATTTCATCATGGGTCCAGGTATATAAGGAAACCTTTGATTGAATATAAATGGCCAAAGGGAATAGAATGCTCACTGAATGGGACCCTGGCGGGTCGTTAAAGCGTAAGCCGTTTCTAAACAGCGAAACTCGTCGACTTGTGATTAGCGAAACGACGCAGGATTCCGGTCAACTCCGCGGAAAGAGCGTAATCGCGTTATTTTCTTTGCCAGTTTTTCAATGGCCCGTTTTTCTCCTCTTATTGTCAGACGATGCCCTTAAGGAAGACGGTCGTTCTCGTGCGAATATTGCTGCTTGCAGCTGCTTCGTGCGATTGGTACTTGTTTCGAACTCGGTTGCTACGAAGTTGAACGAAGTTAATTGTATTGGGATTACACAGTGACGCGCTTGTCGTTTCGTAACGCATTCTTCTTTCGCATTTCAATGTGTTCAATGTGACAATGTGAAAATTGTCGATTGTTTAGTTACCGACGATAGTAATATTTATGCGATTTAATTTGGTTAATAAGCTCCTTCATAATTGAACATCGATGGGATAAAATTCGATACCTATAATATTAGTCTGTTAATATTCCGATTTTGTTGGAGATCCAATATTTACGTATGTACGTTTCAGAAGAGTTACCGACTGAGAAAGTTTATTCATTATAGATTCACGATGACGCTTTTCGTAGTTCGTAAAACAATGCTTCGTTTAAAATAATCGAGAGAGCGTCGAAAGACTGAAAAGCGAAAGTTTAATTTACGAAGAGATCACAGTGGATTTTAGCTATCTTTGCATTTCGTACTTCTTTCCATATTGTTATGCGGAATATTCCAAATTGACCTATAAATGCACCGAATCATAAAACGCGCGAATAACGCGAAACAACAATTTTATATGCGATATAATTTTATAAAAATATTCTTTAGTTTCTTTCTTAAATTGAGAAAAAAAAAAAGATAGAACACGAAGAATACGTGCAAACAAAGAAATTGTATTTTAATGAAATTACAGCATCGTTTCTTCCCTCTCTCTTTTTTCCGATTCTCTAACGGATATTCAATCGATCTGGTTTTCATCTTCCAACATACATGACTCCTCCCAGTCAGATCATAACTACAGCCCGCATTTACTCAGTCAATTGTCATCAATTACATTCAATTATCTGCAATAATTAATAATTATATACCTAAATGAACTAATATGCAAAACCACAGTAACACGTTACTATTACTATACCTATGTACGCGTGTTCTCGTTTCAATTTAGAAACTGCATCGTTATATTAATTTTTTTAAACAAAAGAGCTATTATATAAAATTGTATTAATTATGTACGTTCGTATGTATGGCAGTGTGAGCTATAGAACTGACTTCACTGGGAAATGACGTATAATACAGAAATTCATAACGTTCCGCGTTTAATATGATGGAAACGACGAGATGAATGTATTCACCTATACATATATCTATAGATATATCGTTTATAATATATTAAATTTAGTAAATATATTGACTCGGAGTGAGATTACAAATTTCATCGTAACTCTGACTAGCAAATAGAGGAACAATGCGCTATTGTTACGCGATAATGTAAAATTTCCTACGCAAACTAGAATTCATAGAATTCCGGAACTTTTCAGTAGAGTAGTTCAGCGTAGATTAAAATATTTTTTATGGATGAAATTCTTTCACAATTCAATTATCGACGATTCGCAAGATCGTCTTTAATCTTTAAAAAAATTACATTGTTCACCCCAATTTGAACGTCCCCGGTGCAAATTTTCTTTCAGTTAAAAAAAAAAAAGTTATCGAGTCATTTTCGAAAGTATCGATGACCTCGAAGTAACTTATTGCGGGGTTGCTCACCTGCACTTTATCACTTTCACTTTGCTCTACAAACTTTCCTAAATCTGCTCAATATCGAAATCTATAAATTTTAAGTTGAAAACTTTCGACGATTTTCCATTATCCTGCATTGACAACTTCAGAAATTTTCTTCGACCTCCGTAATACAGAAAAAGAAACGTTTTCACGTTTTTCATACCAGGTAGGTTTTTATTTGAGATAATAATATTTTTTATATACGACTATACATCATCGTTCATTTATTCGTGACATATGTATCTTGAAGATCATGCGGTAAGCAATTCATCTGGTTCTTCAAAATACGTTAACAGCTTGCTTGTACTTTATTCAGCTCGATAAGATAGAAGCAGCGAGCGCAACACGTGTTCCATTATACCCCTTTATCTAGGGGATGCATATAAGCCACCATACTAGATAAATACCATCAGTCACTTGTGGCGAATATAATTTACGTATTGAAAAACAATGATTGATCGTCAGCTTAGCCACAGTGAAAATAAGATTCTGTCAACGGAGAAAGAACGATTTCAACTTCCACGGAATCTCCCTGTAACGTTATTTATGTATGGTAATTACATTATTAAACTTTTATGTTTCTCCCTATATAAAACAATTTCCTTTCGTGAAAATTCGATTTCTCCTTTGCGCAGAGAGATCGATTTTTATTATACGTTTAGCCATATTTTTTCTACTAAATGTAATAGGATCAGCTTCTAACGCTAACAGTTTGTGCTGCGCTTATCATATGTAACGTTGCATTATAATAGATAACGTTATCATTGCTTATTGTCGTACCTTATACGTCGTGCTATCATGTGCATCACCATAACGTTATTTATTATCTTTAAATTCAACGTTTCTTCAGCGATTATCATCGATTGACAGGGAAAAGCGAAGCTTGAACTGTAATCATTCTTCATCCGATATGGTTCCGACGTGGAATTACAAATGTTTCGCCGAAATAATCCAAACGGAATTTCATTAATAGTTTCCATGTTATCGAAATCTGTCCGGTTTATCATTTTCTCCAATGCTACGTGCAGTGGCACAAATAACCTGTTTCTCAGAGTTCGTGTCCAGTCAATTCCATTAATTGCTGTTACTAATGAAGGCTTGCTTCCTGTTTAGCACGTTTCAAAACGAAATTAGAACGCGGCGACTTCGCCGAATACGTTTGCCAGTGAAATGACAATTTGAGGATCTGGCTGATGAAACGACGTTAATTGCGTCGCGATATGTGTTTGTAGGATTTTTATCTTCAGAGACGGTTTCGAATCGTTCTGTGACTGCGCGTGTCGAGGTACTTTCTCGAGGATTCTATGCAATATTCTTGACATCAGTAACATCGAAGCAAATTTTTAAGCTATTTGATCCGAACTGATCGAACTCCGTGAATCTCCAGCTCTAAGAAGCGTTTACGGAATTCGAATTTTGGGATTGTTAGTTCCTTGTGATTCGTACAATTTCACGGTTGGCATTTTGTAATTATCGAATCAATCGTGTTCGATAGCTGTATCTGTTTGAACGTATTCTATTATTTCGTAATCATGGCTATTAATTATCCAATGATCACAAGCATTATTCATTCCACAAATTATTTTATAATCGTAATCGTTAGTTATTAATCACACCGAAATTTGCTTAATCATATAAAGCAGCGTCACATCAAGCATTATACGTACGTGTATTTGAGATTTACCAAAATAAAAGTATTACTTCGGATAAATACAATTTACACGTTTCTCGGTACTGGGATGTAATTATCATTAAATGTTATTTAACGTTAGCAAACTTGTACTTGCACTTGTACGTTTTAGTTGCATTTCTGTTCGTTCTTTTGATCGATATATTCGGTAATCTAATTGTCCCAGATTAGAATAGTTCGCATTTTTTAAGGAGTTGGTTAGATTGTAGTTATATATGCGATTAATACAAATAAATTTACGAAGATGTTAGAAGCTTTGAAAAAGTTAACAATCTTATCAGATCGATTTTCGATACAGTCCATTTTGCTACAAATTGATAATGATCGGTAGATGTGAGTGCACCCCCTTTTCGCGGGTGCTTCGGTTTTCTAAGCTTTTACCATAAAAATTGAAAATTCCTTTCTGTGCACAATATTATCTACACTTTTACCATAACGACACCTTTTAACCGACACTTTATGGGCATTAAGCAACACTTTACTCATAGCATTTAGATAGATCATCGATAAAATATCGTAGTATGTTTGCCACAAAGATAGGATGAACGTTTTCCGATTTCTCAATTTTATTATCTCTTTTAACGCAACAACAGCGGTTTACGTTGTTAAGAGGGAGAAAGAGAGATCTGAACGGTATCGATGTTTCACACTTCACGGTTTCAGATAGCCAGCGACGGTGAAAAGTTTATACTGCATTAATGACTTGGCGCACATCGTAGTTAAAAATAATTAAACACCACGATCGATAAAGCAAGCCAACGTGTAATAAATGCACGGCCGGCCATCAAAATTCTTGGACCTATTTAAAATACATCGCAATATCGAGGTTTAACCTAACCGCGGTGTGCTCGATATACCGGACACGCTTAATTTCGCTAATTAGCGACGTACGTACAAGCTGATTAATTTTTCCACGGTGTTATCCGGACTGTCTGGTTTTAAAACAATTATGTCTAATTATACCGGCAATTATCGTGTCTCGTATACGATATTTCAACGACAGAAATTTTATTGGATTACCCGGATTAGTCTTCGATTCTTTGGAAAATGTGAGAATTTCGATTAATATTTGTTTCGCGATAAAAGAATAATTTCTTTCGTAACGCGAAACAACGAGCGAATGATTTCTAAAAAACGGATTCCCAAAACGGAGTTAAGAATTTAAATATACCTCGTAGACCGTTGAACAAACATAAGAGGAGCGACTAAATCAGGATAAAACCACGTCATTCCGCTTTAAACGAAGGCATGGTTTAATGAAACTATTAAAGCCCTAAGGTAGAAAACAATGATTGTACCCGAATCGCGTTCAACCATTAAACGTAATTACTCTTGCTGTTTTTTCGTACAAAGTGGAAGTTTCAATAGCGTTTTAGAAGTTTAACCGAGATAACAGTTGTATCAACAGGTTTCCGCGTTGCTTTCAGCACTTTCGTCCCCCATACCTATATTGTATCATGTAAATGGCGAGTAGTTTAAATCATTCTGATTTTAATATAACACAGCACGAAGATGAATTTGAAAAGGTTCTTAAATCGTATAGGAAAATATGAATAGTTAATATTTTATACGGACATTTCTGAGAGTTTGTAGTACATTACTTTTAATGATATTAAGCGTTCCTAGTGCCTAATGCCAGGAAAATGTGACCAAGCATTATCGTACATAAATCATGTCTACGTCTTACGAACACAAAGAAAGTGTTGTAGGAGTATTCTATAAAATTTTTGTGAAGCATTTTAGGAGGCGTGTTTGCAAAAGCCATTTTCATCTGTTGAGTTCTCCCAACATATTACGTCATGTATTTTAGCCGTACATTTTATGGTTATTTTACGTGTCGTTTTATCCTTTTATTATTCGCTATCAAAGTTTAGCGAGAAAAACTAGGCTATGGAACGCAGAAGCCAATGAATTCGGGTAAACAAGCGTAAACAAATTTTCATCAACTTGCTGTCGTTTGCTCGCAATCCAACAGCGTCTGCTCTCTATCGATTTGAGTATGAAGCGTTTAATTCTAAATATTTGATTTGCTTTGACGTTCATACTTGTTTGCCAAAAAAACAAAAAAGAGAAACAAAAAGGGAAATAAAATAGTTTGGATTAAAGGAAAATAATTCGCGGTTTTTTTTTTTTTTGATAATTAGAGGTTTCAGAATTTCCACGAAATGACGGAGTAAATACGATCTTCGCGTATAACACAGATTTTCTGCGCTATATCTGTCAATTCATTCGTGAATTATTAGGCGAAACAAAATTATTATTCCGAGGAAGATGAAATATTGCGAAAAAATTACTTTTCTTTGATATAATTGTTTTTTCACCGAACACAAAACCCGACTATACTGCAGCCCGTGTTTTTCTTTTAAATGGAATTATGAGAGAAATAAATTTTGTTTATTTTTCGTTATAACATAATAGTATAAAAGTACGTTTATAACACGTATGCTCCAGTTTATTGAAACCGTGTAGAGAAATCAGCATATTCTTGGAAAAATATAAAGGTTACCATGGAAATGCAACTATATATCATTGATTTATTAAACTCTGTCGCACACGTTTTACTTTACGTGCATTTGAATTGAAGGGTAATATCCTGTTCTATTTTCATGGTTTTTGGGATTCATATACCAAACGCAGTTATGCATGAAATAATTTCGTCTCTATGCAAAATTCAAAACCAGTGCGTCACGAATGCTTCAGGCTAGGATTTCGAAAGAGAGATTTTAATTTTATCGGCATGCCTATTTTTATAAGTCTGGTATTTTTTTTATATTCTTTTATGTTCCATTATTTTATATTCTTCAAAATTCAGTGTTATAGTCGGTAGTAGAATATAATAATTTTTCATATTGAAAATCTTAAGGATAACATTTTTTATAAAAATAATTGCGACTAAAAATACTCGTGACGACCCCCTGGAAGAAGCTCTGCAACCCCTTTGGGGATCGTGACTCTCAGGTTGCGAATCCAGGTTATATGGAAACCGATCTTTCTACACACATTCCTTTCATCGTTTATGGTATTTGCTTGTATAAATTTTTTTAATAAGGATGTAACTTTGAGTTGATAGAGCTTTGAGCGAAATACTATGAATATTATAGAACACGTGCCGCTTTAATAACGCGAAGGACGTCTCGTTAAAACCTCGAATATTACAAATAATTAAGTTAATTGCTTTAAGACAGTAAAAGTATTGGCAGTATTGCAACTACTACCTTTTCAAAGGATAATAGACGAATTTAGCACAGAATTGGTATGAAAATCTTGGAAACTTCGAATATAGATATTCAAAGATGGAATATTATGTCAAAGTAATGGCCAGAGTCGCGAATAGAGGTCGCGAATTCCTCGAATACTTTAAATTCCTTCGATATATGATATTTTCGCTTTCGACAAAATTTGATCCGACAAACAATTTAACGGAATTTCCACGAAGTTGTAGGGGCGAAGTTAAAGTTCTTAATTTTCGTAAAATTATAAACGGAGTTAGAAACGACGATCATCCCTTAACACGTTACCTTCGTTAAAACGTTAATACAAATCCAATTCGAAGGGCTTTCTAAATGGCAGTTCATTTAAATACATAATTACATTTTACTGATATTTACTGAACAATTTTTTCAAAGACTGCTTCGTAATCTCTCTCTCTCTCTCTCTCTCTCTCTCTCCCTCTTTCTCTTGCGCAACGCTGAACCGAGGCTCGTACATATTGTATTTTGTTCACGTTTAAAAATTAACTTCTTTTACAATTTCTTTTTACGTAGGCCATCGTTCGTCGTAAAAGGACGAATACTCGTCTGAACGGGCATCAAACATCGTGTCGCTCTCCTTTAAAAGTAACAAAAGCAGCGTGGAAAATAAGATTCTGGTCGCGTTTCTAAAAGCATCGTTCAATAACAGAGCCAAGACACAATTGATTGTTATAACAGAGGCTACAGTATAACATTAACTTCGTTAGATGCTGCACAATTGTAATGCAATCTATGTAACTCCTATGTCAAACGATCACGAACATTGAATTGATAATAAGCTCTTAAGCCTGTCTAATATTAGATTAAAAGCAATCGAGAGATGGCGCAACGTGCTTCGTGTATCTTTATTGCACTGTAGCTCCACAATAAAGAGGAAAACGTAGGCTGCAGAATGAATGCAACGTAAAAAGGTATACAAGTGGTATTCTTAATTATTCAATTGATGGTTACGCTCCATCTCTCAATTGAAATCTTTGTCCATGAAATGGAAAGTTGTTGCACAATCAAACGGATGCAATTTACATGCACGTATGTAGAAGCCGTTAGGTTATTGTTTACGAACGGAATGTTCGTCATTTGTAAAACAGGAGATTCAGTTTCATGCATATGCGGTATTGTCATTCAGGCATCTAAAAGACGAAAAGAAAAATCAGTTGTTCGAGGGAGTGGCGTTCGAGACCACGCTGTTGTCCATTTTTAAGCGATGTCGTAGAACTGACCAACATTTTCTCTGTCGCGTCGGGCGTAGGAAAAAATATCGGTGAAATAAAAGCGGTCAATCAAATCGATGAACGTTGCAAACTGCGAACTGCGGAGAAATAGAAAAATAAAAGTACCTATGACACGAACACCAGCGACCGACTCTTCTTTCATTTTAATTTGTTTATTACGAAGAATATTTCATGTCGAAACTGCACGACGAACATATGCATCTTTATTTTCCGTAATAGATTGGTAGGCGTGGAAGTTCTACGCAGAAGTTTTAAATCGATGTTCGAGTTTAGCTTTCCTATGTGATTATCGACAAATTATTTTGCTACGAACTTTTGACACACTTTTCTGGCTGGAAAATTTACAAGGTAAAACGGATTTAAACCGTTCCGACTAAAAATGCTTTCAGTCCTGAATATAGAATGATGTTAATGATTCACCCACAAAAGGGTGGAAAAGTTAAAAAAAAATAGTACACAAATCTGATAACTGATCAGGGGAAGTTATGATTCGAACGAACATTTTTTTAAACTTCAAGTTCCACCTGTAGACGTGTACGTATTTTAGAACATTAAGGGTAAACGAACTGTTATTTTTATAAAAAGGAGTGACTCGAAATAAAAGATTTATGTCCGTAAGTCATCCACGCTGTCTACCGATCGCTGTACATAATCAGAACCTCGCATTGTAATTTTCTCTTCCAAGAAATTTCCGGAGAGTTAATGGTTCGTGGAGATTAACCAACCGATTTGTTCGAGAACTTGTCACTGTAGCATAATCAATCTTAATCTTTGCTTTATCTCTACAAGACAAAAAACCATTCCAATTTTTCCGAGTCTTAATTAAGATATTCAACTATTCTTTGTGCTCCGTCTTTTCAACTTTTCTTTATCAATCGTACTCCGTCACATTTTAGTATGACTCTTTGAACTTCCAAGATATTCTTGGGCAAACAATCTTCAACTTCTCTATCTACCTCCACCTGGCTCTCTCTCGTTTCTCCAAACGAGAGAAATATTTAATTAAAAATTTCCAACTATGATCAGATCATTCTCGTATCCTTATTATTGCAAATTATTTGAAAAGAAGATTTCATCGGAACGCTTTGTAACTTTATTGGTATAAAACGGCTTGTTCGCGCGCGCGTGTGTGTGTGTGTAAAACCATTGCTACAGTAGCATTTTCGTACGCTTCAATTTCTTGTTGTTCGTGAGATTAAATAACATTTGGGAAATTGCGATAATTTCTAACGCGAGCCCCTGACAATATGATAGCCTTTTTCACACTGGACAGAGTAACTGCAAGAACATCTGAAAGCCTCTGTAATTACAGAAGCGAGCCACGGGAGCGAGGAGTTAGAATACCGGCAGAGATTCATCCTTTTTGTCGCGTGAGCGAATTGTTTGGAGGTCGTGGGGAAATTGTACGCTTTGCATCTGACAAGAAGAGATCTCGAGGTATACGTAACGACCGCGTTCAAACGAGTTTTAGCACAGCATCGAAGCTTGGAAATAAGAAAGAAAGCTAGTAACGTTTGCTTCTCAAAAACAAACAGCGATCGATTTATGAGACGCTTATGTTAAAGATTTCGGTAATCTTTATTCTTTCCTCGTATAAACTTCCTCGCGAACGACGTTCCCCTGACGTATACGATCCAGGCGACTTGAAGACTACTAAAATTAACGAACGTTATACGACGGTGAAAAAGAAGACTGTACCGGTCCAGATTGACTGCAAGAGATCTCTTTAATCCGAGAAAAAAAAGAGAAAGGATATTAAGCAGCCCCCAACTGGTCGATAATTATTTCATAAAATGACAGACGAATTTTAAGAAATTCGAGAGAAAGCTTAGAGCTTGGAGAAACGCCACAGTGTCCTCGTATTGTGTCGGAGACATGGCCTGGGTCAATGAAGGTACAAAGGACAAGGCAGTTACTCTTTGAAGGTTGCCGACTAATTTAACGGTCGAACCTCGTCGAGATATACGTCGATCGATCATTAGGTGCAGAGACCGCCGTTTGTTGCGAGAGTCGTGGCTCGTTTGTGCAACAATGCACAATGTAGACCAACGTTCTGGCCGTTCCTGGTCAGGAGACGTTACAGCATAGTTTCAATTGCTTGGAAATCCTCCTTGGGATTTCAATGCACAACGGAAACTTAGAAACTTGCTCTCGTTAGGATAGCATCCCGAGCAAGACACCCGTGACAGCGCCAATAATTAATTTCGAACGTTACGTTCGAACAATGACACTTCCGCTTCGTCAAAGAACTTTCGATGCTGCCAATAAAACATGTCTCTCGTGTCGTTGTCTCCGATCGTAGAGAGAGGTTCGCTTGTCTCGTTTTTGCTGGAAGATGGAGTAATACGGTCTGAGTAATACTCGTTGAGTATTTTCGAGATAATTTTTTTCTTTTTAACGGGAAGGGTTACAGCGACGTTCGTAATTTTCGAATTAAACGGATGCTTTTGCGAAAGATGGAAAGATGAAAAGATTGGTGGTTTTTGCATTCAGAATGATAAATGGTAGAAATAAAACTTGCCAAACTCGAACCGAGAATCGAAACGATCCACGTAGAATTTTCTGGTAGCGTTTCGAAATTTTAGATCTGCAGACGATGGATGTGTTAAATGTAATATACGTTTCGCGCAAATCCAATGTGTGGTTATAATTCCGGGAAATTCGAAACTCTAGGCTTTTGTGCTCGACTTTTAACCAAGGTACTTAACCAAAGCGTTTCTGTTTAGAAATTTCACAGAAATTTTACGGTTCCTTGCCTTTATTTCCTGCATGACGCCAGCTAATTCGCCTGTGTCACGGCTCTGCGAATCGTGATTAATGGCGCTGACTGCTTTATCTCCATAATCGCGATTAGCATAATTATCTGCGCGGCAGAATGTTCACGCGTTAGATTTTCCTGCAAATCTGATCGACGAACCGTGTCAGTCACGTGCACAGCATCTGTATCCCGAATATGTTCTTGTCCCATCATCGGTAAATGAAAAAGTAAGTAAGTAAGAAAGTATTTTTTTTTTTTTTTCTTTTAGAATTAGGTTTAGCATAATTCCTATTTGTATCGTTTAGGAACGTGACAAGGTTCGTTTCATAGTCGGCCGGCTAAAGTATGAATGTAAGTATGAAATAAAGGCAAAGGATGTCGTATGAATGTTGGATCGCAAACTAATCTCGTTCGGGTAAAAGCCATAGCAATGTTCTATTGCGTAAATGATTTTATTCGTTCCTATTATTTGAAACAAGATACTGTTGTAACTAGTAAAATAACATTTCTATCGTATCGGTATTTTCGTAAAGCATCGTATATTAAAATTAGATTTAATCGTATTATTCTTATGTAGCATGTTTCGCGTCGATTATTTGCAATTCTTATTTGCTTGTAAACCAACGTTGTTTAAAAGCTTCCCGTCTCCATAGGGACAGTATTGATTTTATTTTGCATTAATAAATATTCGATGTGTCACATATTGTAATTTCCATTTTCTTGACAGAGCTTTAACAAAACAACGTTGATGGAAATATTTTAGCTATATCTGTACCAACAAATTCCCACGGTTAGTGAATTTTCGTACATCCATGTTACTTAAATCGGAAGTAAACAACGTTAAAAAGGCTTCTATCGTTATTCTAGAAATCGAGGGCTTAGACTTCTTTTAAACTGCATTTGACAGCGTTGAGGAGAAAAATGCTTAGGTTAAAGTGCCTGAGCTGCGAGATATTAAACATTTCTGTCTAACAGAGATTTCCAGAAAAGTTATATAAATGCTTAAGGTAAGAGCAAACTGGCTCTCAAAAATAGCTTCTTTGAACTAAACCTTTGTTTGAATTATACCCGAGACTGGGTTTGACAGAACTGATTTGTGACCTCCTATGTTTAGGATCTTTTTATTCGTATATAAAAATGTACCGTCTAAGGAGCACTTTTTATTTGTGTTCGCGTTTTAAACATAACTTAAAATAGCGTTGTACAATAAAAAGTTGTAATAATTTTAAACGATAAACGAAACGTCCCCGACACTAAATAACGATCCTCCGTATAAATACTTGGAACGTTTAGCTTCCTACTTCTTTCGAATATTTTTATTTTAGAATATTCGATTAAGTACATTTTTTATGTTCAAGATATTTATGCCTTTAAATATTCAAATCGTTGAGATCAATACGGTTCTCAAAGCGATCCCCAGGGGTAAAATCAAAATATTTTATAGTAAGGATTATTCATTATTCACGTCATTTGGCGATTCAATACGCCAGAGAAGCGAGCATTTAAATTTAACACAGAATGAACCTATTGATTTTTACTTTTTGTGTTATATAATTTTTTTATATTATACTATGCGAATGTAACAATATAGTTCATAAAGTTATTGACTTTTTATTTTTTCACCTCAAAAATTGGATATCGTTTTTCGTTTAATCCTTCACCGTTCAAATAACAACGACCGTCGCTCAAATAAAGAACATATAAAATATACGTGCGATTGGAATTTACTGGAACTCGAATAATCACCAGTGACGCTGTGTCGTACAAAGGATTCAGCGTTGCATTTCAAACAGTACACGCGAAGCTTACTAATATTTTTACCAATTTTTATTGATCGATGGTGTCGTTTGACGCAGACACGAACAATAATGCAATTTTGCAAACGTGTCGTTGAATAAATTACCGGGACATTGATAGTCAGAAGAGAACGCGTGGATTATGTGCCGCAATGGATTTTCCGCTCCTCAGAGAGAATTTTATTCTTTTCAATCTTTACTGAAATCCACGTGAATATTCTTGGATCACGATTGCTTTGAAATTTAAATAACATTAAGGGATCTATCTACGAGAACATCTTTTTTCTCGTGTATGGTTCGCCAATAAATCGAACGCGTAGAATAGAATCTTTTTCATGTTCAACTTCCCTTTCAAGGAAATCGATTTTAAACATACAAACGCGCGCACTCTGTCAGAATTCAGTGGATTTTGCCACAGCTGTCGACCATATTCATGTAGAAGAAACAACATGCGAGTAGTAAAGAGTGTCATATTTTTTTTCCTGTCACTTCTTGTTAGGGAGAGTACTAAGATATACAAATTTGTTCTTTATATTAAAAAAAAAATAAATAAATAAATAAAATTATTAAATTTTATTAATCGTAACGTAGTTCGATAAATCTACAATTACCATGGCAAACAGGAATGTGCAGCAACCGATAGGATTGACGAAAAAATACAGTGGAACTCAATGCGCAGATCTGCTTCATTAAGAGGGTATCAGGTCCGTGGAAGTTTCATTTTTCCAATATTTTCAAAAGATAGCGCCCGCTGAGTGATAATACCTACGTATTCAGCGTGCAAGGAAGAACGAAAGAAAATTAGATAATTGGGAAACTATAAAATTAAAAGCGGCGCAACGAACGTGTCATCTCAACGGAGTACAAACTTTGTAAGAGCAGTTCGATGTAATTTGATACGGTTGTTCAATTAAGTTTAGCTTCGCGACGACAGCGAGCTTATTCTTTTCTAACGGTTAAGCGAAAGCTTCGCTTATATTTCCTTACAAAACGAATATTAAAATATTTATTACCGTCATCTATGTAATAAAGTACGATATAGCGTAAGAACTGCACGTGCAAATGCGAGTGTAAATGATGGATCGAAGGGAACAATTGTATTCTCCATTATGCGAACAATATCGATATTAGTAAATTCCATCGCAACACGGGATTGAATACGATGGCCGTAAGGTGCGAAACTTTTCTGCATTCTTCCACGGTTTGAACGAATAATTAAATCGATCTGCGTGCCGACGGATCTTTGGCGGTGGTATCGCGTAAGTTTCCGGAAAGTTAGATTGCAAGCTCTAAATTGAAAGCGTATCGGTTGCAGAGCGACGAAGACGAAACGCAATCGGGCAAAATAATTAAATAAGGCGGTCGTTCTTCGCTCGTACTTCGTGCGCGCAACGAAACTCCGCTCGAGCGCCGACTGGTTAATTTCTGGATAATTAATTTCTTCCACCGACGTCAACGAGTTCGAAACGCGTTTCGCTAATTAGTATCTTGTTTTAGACTTTCTCGATTATCATTTGTAAATCAACAGTTTTCTCCGGCCTGTAACTGATCAATCAGCCCGCCCGTGTAATTTACCTTTTCTTCCCAGGAGCGTGTCTCGTAAAGTTAAATTTTGTAACTTTGTTAAAGTACTGTCTCGTTTAAATGTCGGGGATCTTTAGTCAAACCTTCTCGTTGAAGCGTTATTTTGTTATTTTGGTTTAAAATAGAATAAGATCATAGTCGAATTAATGCTGTCTTCTTATATCTTGAGTAGAAAATAAACTTACGTTTCTAACCCTCGACTAGTATCGTTGTCTATCGACAAAGATCACCGATAGTGATCGTTATGTAGAGTATAAAATACAAAATAGAATCAGATATCCTATAACGCGGTAACCTAATTCAAACTGTCAGGTTACTAATAATGCAAACTAGAGTTAAGATAAATTTGTAGGATTACAGTTGAGAGCAACGTATAAGCGAAATATACGTTTCAATACCAAAGTATTAATTTTTATTCAATTCAAAAATCACTTGTTACTGAGACATGACTGACCGCCTTGCACTTTATTTAATGTTACATTGTTATTTTAGCTCGTTCAGAAGTAACATGCTGGGCTGTTATCAACTTCTGTGCTAAGATCCCGACATAAATTTTCTTTATCAGATGACCTCGTAAAAAAGAAGTCTAAGGCCATTAAATTAGGTGCTCTTGTCGGGAAATTAAAAGTACTAGCCTGTTCCATCGAACGACTTGTAAAAAATGGCACAGTAATATGTATGTTCCTAGTCCATAACACGTAATGAATTCATCGTAGTTGATATTCATTACGTACATTAAGAAAATGTTACGATATAAATGGTCGTTAGCGTGTATAGATTATGTAAACGAGGGTTCATTGTGCGAGGAAACTATACTTTCGACTTTAATTAATCACTGTAACTTCATGTAAGAACAAATTTTTCGTAGGTATATCTTTGATGTATTTTTTCAATCGAGAATTATCACTCTCTTCTCATTCGCACCACCGGTTCCACTGTTGCAGGACGCTTTGTATATCATATGTATATGTCGAGACATTTTCTACACTCAGGATTATAATCTTTGGAGTAAAAATTTTCAGGTAGCTACATACGTTCGTCCAATTTACGAAATTGCTTTTTTCTGGTTTAAACCCAAATCACTGTCTCTATATTTATGAACACTCTTGCGCATAACGTAAATATATATTCAAGTGGGAGGGGGAGGGGCTAGAAATATAAATCCTACGCCATTGCTACTCGCGTCGCGTCAAGGGAACCATAATTTCTACATAACTATAAATTTACATTCTTGAATTTCACTTATGACGCTTCTCCCAAGGGCGGTGTATTTTTACAGCGTCTGTTTCCGAATGAAGAAATACGATTGAATAAAATCTTCGATCACCTCTTGATCGGTCAATTTCACTTACGCATTTCCTGTGTATTTCACCGTAGGTTACGATCTCGTCCTTGTTAATCTGATCTCGGTCTTTAAACAGCGTATAATCTGATGAATATTTATTTAGATAGTAATACGTCTTCGCGCGTATGGTGATACGTTGCCCCTATCAACTATCAAAGTAATTATGTAACATTAATTCGTCGTACAAAATTCGGTCATATATCATCGTTAGCTGCGAAAGTGAGATTTATCTCCTCGGAAGTAACACGAATTACGATACACGCAGCCAAACGTAATAACCTATTTACACAATATGTCGTACTATTGTAATAATTATGAACAGATACATAGAACCGATTAACGTTATGCACAATGACGCGCAAAAATATTTAGAAATGAACGTACACAACGATGGAAAAGCGTTTAAACGTACAACTATCCGTGACACGACTAAAAACACTTGCTCGAACAGTGTCTATATCGGGTTAAGGTAGCATCTACGACGGTATAATTTTTTAAATCTCAGAATGAACGATCAACCGCAGCATGAAAACTGCATGGCACGTACAAATTCCCATTCATCATCGAGCTCCAGTATAAACGACAATCCCATTTCTTGCCGCCTTTGGAGCATCGTGGAAGGAGAATCGAGGGAAGTTCGGTAGGGTAGCCTCACGGTCGGAGGCGAAACAGCCGAAATCGTTAGCTCTCGTTTGCGCGTAAATCTCGTGCAGCTGTCGCCTGGTTGCCAATGAAAAGAGAGGCCGTAACGCAGATTCCCAGTTATCCTTCGACACTTGGTGATGCCGCCGTTGCGCTGTGCCAGCGAGACACGGTCGCCCCGGATAAACGCAGCGAATCGCAGGGCCATAATTTAGTAAGCTTCTTAACTCAGAGCCAAGGAGCACGTGCACTTTATTCACCGTCGCGTCGTTGCCAGCTCGGCTGGTGACCGATAAACACGGCACGATTCAAATGAAACTTCCGGCTTCGTTTGTGTAGAACGACAGCGATTGGGCTCGTGCTCTCTCGGTCGCTCCATTTAAGGCCAATCGCTATTCCTGCGACGCTTTAATACCCTCAATGAGAGCTGATACCATTCCGCGAAACGAAAAATGCTTCCCGGGAGAGGTTACGCCTCGAGGACGATGAATACGCGTGCGTTGTTTCACGATTTTTGTTCCCTTGTTTTCGCTAATGCCACTTTTTTTTTTTTAGAACGACCGTATAGATTACACGGGCTTTTAGAAACAAGAAATTCTGGATTTGAACGACGTATTCCTTTGTCGTTGGGAATTCGTCGTTTAGAATTTCAGAAGCTTGTTGGAAGAATCGTTCGTTGTACAAATGATCGGAGGAATTGTTTTTCGACGATGATCGATGAAGCAAACATCGACCATGTACATGATTGTACGAATACTGCGTTGTTTGAAAGATCGTACTGAATTATCACGAATGAATGAAAAGTTTGAACCGCGTTCAAGATGTAACTTTTATACAGTTTTACCTTTTTCCTTTTATTTTTTTTTTTTTTTTATCGAAACGTTGAAACAGATAGATTTTATAGTTCTCGGTTTCTTAAACAGCGCATCATTAGCTGTTAATAGCTTTTCCGGAAACTAGTGATTGCAAAGTTTCACCACCTTCTTATTTTGTAACTGTCAGCTGCCAATATCACGACCGCCGCCTCGTGTAAACAACTTTCAATTCTTTTATCGCCCGAGGGATTTCCTTAGCCGAGAAGCAATCCCTATAAAATTGTTTATGACGCCACAATACCAGAGCAATATCTAAAAAAATATCGTATGTAATTTTTATTATGCCGTTAAATAAGTCGTGATAATAATGATCGTGGAAGGTGCACAAGCTTTCCTCCACACAACGGATTCGCGAAAATGAAACGGATAAAATATCACTTTTATTCTCCTATAACAGACCTATGATGCTTCCATAACTCCGATATTTATCAGCAATGGTGTTACGGTAACGCATTAAAAAGTCAAACCGATTTTTCTTCCGCTAGGATCGAAGGTCCAGTATATCGTTTTGAAACCGCTGGAGATTTGCTTTGAAATATTGGCTTCATTCGAGAAACCAGTGGATGCTTCGAGCTAAAACATTTTTCTACACGAGGAGAAAATGAAGTTCTAGGATTCACATAAATGTGTTGATAAAGACTTTCATCGCCTCGCTGTCTGCAGATTCCTTTAATAACTAGAATATCAGGTCTCCACTTGGCATATTTACGAAGATGTATAATGTGGAGATTTATTCAAGATTATTACTTTTCGGGGACAACGTGTTAGCTAGTTCACATCTATACGTACGTCTAACTATTCCTATGAAATATTATTTATTATAAACTTAAAGTGCGATCAATCCTCTGCGATCGAAGCGATCGCATGTTGCTAGGAGTATGGCTCGCGATATTACGAACTTCTCCGACCTACATACTTGCTAAATTATCCAATTCTTTCTAAACCGTGATCTCCGATGCTTAATTCGTCTCGCTGATTTAACACTAAACCTACCGACGTTCCATGCATACCTGATCCTACCATGAGCGGTCAAACGACCGCTTCAAAAAAAAAAAAAAAAAAAAAAAATATGTATCTTGATGTAGAAAGAAATTTTAGCCAACTTTTTTTCGAAAAGTAAACCACAAGGAAAGTCGTGAATATTGAAAAATGGGTTGTACGTATATTATAGGAAAAGTCAATAAGTTGCATCGTGATTACCAGTAACGTTGTATACAAGAAATTTCAAAAACGGTCGTTTGACGACGCGCGGTAGGTCTGGTGTTAACTTCTCCATTCTGCCAATTACACGCGAGACGTACAAACGTTCCATATCGTAGGATACGTTTCAAACGAGAAAGGAGTATAAATTCACGTTGTCGCTTGACCATGTAGACAAATCATAAAACGTTCGTTAACGCAATCGAAACTGGAAATGAAATTGCTCGGAACGTTTTGCTTATTTTGTTTGTCGAGTATTAATGGCCGCCGATGATTTATTCGACGCGCTATGGAATCCACTTCTCATAAGGATCGTCTTGCGACCCCTTTCATGCTTCTTTTCGCTTTACCAGTTTATAAGATACCTGTTTGAAGAAGAAAGAACCTACGACGCAAAGCTATTTTATTAACGACGACGTTTCCTCCTCGAAGAATAAGTTTCCGTCTTATTCCAATTGGAATAATCAGTAGGATAGGGGAGAACCGTAGCTCGACGAGACTTTCATATTTTTTATCGTCTGCAAGAGACGCAATTTAATTTGCACTTTCATTCCTTTGCGAGCGTTAGTAAGACGTAGTATAGAATAAGAGGCTTTTCCGTTTGAAATTTTTCATTTGTCGCTCGAACTGAATGCACGATCGTGAAAACTGCACCGCCGAACACAACGGAAAGTGTAGTTCCGTGCAAATTCTGAGAAATGCTCTTTCTCCATATACGCACAACGATTATCGTCGGGAAAATTGAAATTCTAATAGTCTTGTCGGGACAAATACCCGCGTCGTACCTAAGTATCGACGCGAGATTTTCGTTTTAAGAGGCATCGCAAAGTTGCCGGCTCGCGCACAGCGCGAGATTAAATTGCTGAAATTGATTACCATCGACGAGATTGAAAGTTCCAGGGAATTCGTTCCGTATAAACGAAGATTTGCGTGGCTTTAATTCAAATGCAATCGAAAAGTTTTCGCTTCGTATACTGCACTAAGAATTATTTCTATCGTGCGATTATCGCCAGAAAAAATTATGATATAACAATTTTGTTTCGTATCGACGAAAGTTTATGACGTGCTATTATTAATGCATCATTTTAATTTGAACTTTCATATAACCGAAAAGTTTTTAATTCGCGTATTGCGATCAAGCAGTTTATATCACGGTCGTCACTAAGGATAATTAAAACGTAATACGTAGCCGGAACATTAAAAACACATTCGTTTTAATATATACAATATATTTAGATATAAAATTAATTGCGTATGAAATTTTATTCTTTCCGCCTCCATATAAAAAGAGCGTGGAAAGTATTAAACGTGATATTTTAAAAGGAATTATTACAGGCTATAATTCTTTATCAAAAAGGCTGTTGAAAGAATAAATGATCAAATTACTTTTTAAAATCAATATACATTGACGTTACGTATAAATGTTTAAACGTTTATCTTATAAATGAAAAAGTTTCGTAAAAATGGTAAGCGATGAAAAATATTATGTTCAAATAGAACTTTTTTTCATTTCCTTTACTTACGTAAACTCACTGTTAATGAAAAACAAATTGATCCGAGTTTCCTAGTTTTCTAATTAAATCGTATTTATCGACATTCGCCGGTAAACTAGTATATCTGTGACGTTAATCTTAAAACCAAAATATCCAACATATCCAAAATGGATAAAAGAAGCGCACTTGCAATTTCCATATGTATGAGGTGAAAATTAAATCGCATTAACAACTTAATAGCATAAGGAAATATACGCAATCGGAAGATTTCACTTTAGACCTCGTGTCTTGTATTTTATTATTTTTTAGCGGTTTCGCATATGCCTTCGGATTTTCCGCATGACGCGACGAAGCTATAGAGACAATACGATCATTCTCGTGATAACGGCTATGCATTCTACACTAAATTGAACACGATTTTAATTAAACACTGAAAGCGGTCGATGAAAGAAATAGATCATGCGTTATGCGTCTCTTGTCAGACACAGAGACGACTAATAAAGAAGACAGGAAACATTCTAATTTTAATATTTTCTATCCGAATCCATAGGGTAAAATTTTATTTCTTCCCGCTTGTGTTCTTACCAAGTTTTGCGCGAATTATTTGTTGACGCTTAAAAGGAAATGAAGCAAGAAAGAAATAACAAAATAACCTTGACATTGTATCGCTCTGCTTTAATCTCTATAGCGTTATCCAATGTGTATAACCGTCTAACAGTTTGCTTTGATCGACATTACAAGCCGCACGCATTATCGTTTTTCCGTTTCGCAGACTTTGCGTAGAAAATCCATAATACTGTTCGACCTTTATAGCTCTAGCTCTAACTCCGTCGACCTGCTTATATCTTTCATTGCTCGTTATAATATCCATATAGGTGGCGTGATATACCTTGCGAGCGAATCATCACGCGCCTTTTGATCAGTAAAATTTTATTTCTCCGAGATGTTTTATTCCCTGAGATATGTAAATCGTATTACTAGCAGCACGGAAATACGTGTAGATATATTTACGTATTTGCGCCTCTCGTCCAGTTCGACGATTCGTACGGTGATCGAAGAAAGAAGTTGGAAGTGGAAGAAATTGGAATCTTTATTCACAACCTTTATTCGCTCAAGGATTTCGTTCGAAGAAGTACTATTGCAAATCCTACGTCATAGAACTTATGTTAACAAAAAGAAAGAATCTTAAAAAGTAATCCCGAAATACATGACTCGTTTGAAAATTTCTTGGAACGAAGTACGGCAGTGACAGCGGTTTTGGATTTTTTAGTGCAACGGATACTCATTTATCGTAGGAATCGTTTCGGTGGTAGATTCTTCACGCGAAAACGATAAAAAGGAGCTCATACAGACACGTGGGACTATTCGACCCTGTTTTCGAGTTTCTTCTTAAACAAAGCGTATCTGCATACTTACGCGAGAGGTATTCGAAATGACCTCTTTTGCATCCGAACACGAGACAAGATTGGAGACGTTTTATCATTGTATTACACTCTCCGTTTCTCCAAGTATTGTTCGTTAGATACTCACTTCTGTCTGTAAATGGGTAGGTGAAATCACTTCGACTACTTCCATCTTTCGATAGAATTATTCCAATATAAAACTCGCCATAACTCGCAAACAAGGTCGAACAGAGTTTCTATGAACTTTTCTTATTGTTTTCGCGTACAGAATCCATCGCCCAATCGGCTGTCCGATGCTGCGGAACACTCTATATATATATATATATATATATATATATATATATATATATATATATTAAACATCAAATAATTTCACCAAGTTCAGCAAAGAAAAACGTCATCTTTTATCGAGATAATGCATACCCCCATACAGGTGTCGTATCTCAAAATACAATTTATTACCCTCAGCAATGTTATTTGCCAGATTTATATACTTATCCTCGATTTCCATCTATTCTCAGAATTGAAAAAATTCCTCCGGGAAGTAATTCTTGTCCAGCGAGAATGTTAATTAGAATTTTACGATGGCGATAATATTAGAGAATAAAAATAGTTTACAAATAATATTACCTTTTGGAACCTTTCTGACCCTCGTGTCAAACAATATGTATGTAAAAATGCGCTACCATGTATAATGTGTCATTTACTTGTATTCGAAATAACAGGGTAGTATGCTTACTTTTTTGTTCTAATAATACTGAAATTTATAATAACGTGAACTCGCATTTGGTAATTACGAGTTTCCGCTAACTTGGGCTGTAATTATACCGGGATTAGGTACCGTTGCCCTCCACCGAGAAATATTTTAATCCAGGGATTTGAATAATGACTCATAAAGCTAATTTGAAACTGAATTTTTATACGAATCGTTGCGCAGCAACGTAAAGTTTTACTTGATGGGAAACTCTGCCGCTTTGTTTTAATAAATATCGTAGGAAAAAGCGCACGTATCCTAAAATCAAAGTCACATTCATCGGATGAAAGTACAAGCGGTTTCTACGTAGACAATTGTCCACATCTATCTTTATCCTAATCGACGTAACTTATTTATTATATTTCTCTTTCGATGGATGACACAGTATGTCCCTACGTTACTTTATCTTGTAATTGCTCCACCAATAAAATTCCATATCCAGTGGGCTAAAAATAAACTATACCCTTTCAATCTTTCACGGTCGCGTCTTTATTTAGCGATAAAGGTTTACCATACGATATGCAGATTTAATACCTAGTTTGTCAAATCGTAAAGGAGCCTTCAATATTAATTATAATATTAGTTATACATATCGACGTACGATGCAGGTTTCGATTGAAAATACGCACAAACAAGCTCACTGTGGGTATCTTACGTTTCAACAAGTCTATAATCGATATCGTCCCATTTTGCTCGTATCCCGTTCGAGGCTCTAAAATATTTTATTCGATGCATCAATTTCAGTAACAAAACAACAGCGGATAAAAAGCGAATAAAGAAACGAAAGAAGTGCGGAAACAGTTCCATATAGTAGCCAAGTTATAGCACGCTGCACGAGACTCATTGAGACGGTTTTTTATTGAAGTTCCACGTATATTCATGTATATCTCATCAAATCTGTACAATATTTAGAGTATTGACAGGTTGATATATTGGCAGGAGCAGATAACAAGACTGCAACGTAGGAGCCGGTTTCACGTATATTTTACGTTGCCAGAGAATCGAGGTTGTTCATAGTGTTAGTGGAAACAATGGACTTAAAGCTTACTCTGGATCTTTGTGTTGCATCGCCATATTGTCTGACTGTCTTATCTCGCAGACGTCGCCGAATTTCAAGCACAACAATTTATCGGCTTATTATCTCTTTTACTTCACGCTTCATTATTTCCTAATAACGTGCATTGAAAGCTTTTATCGATTTGCGATAATTACGATTATTAAAAGTTTCTTCTTTTCTCCATATTTTTATTTTTTACTTTTTATTATTTTTTTTTTTTTTTTTTTGTGGAAAAACTTTCACGTTGTTATCAAGTTTCACAGTTATTGATCAGAATTGACTGAAAGTGCAGTACGGGATAATAGCTTGACTGAAAACATTTTTCCGCGAAGTAATTTTTTTCAATTAAATTTCGATATGGCTGTTGGAGGATCGAGGTATATGAAATTGACACGAGAATAAAAAATGAAAATTGTTTGAAAGTATCCGTCGTTTTGTACACGGCATATACGGAAGAGAACTTCAACTATACAAATACACTTACTTCCACGCAAATAGAATACAAATTGATCATCCACAATTTTAATTGACCCTCGTAATATACACAAACAAATTACGCTATTTACCGACCTGTTAATTAATCAATTCGAAAGAACTTGCGTACAAGAATCGACACGAACTATTTCAGTTTACGGTCAAGTTCGATCAATGAGGAAATTTCCTACAAGTTAACCAGTTCCAAGTCGTGGCGAGCTATTTGCAAACCAGCAACACTTGCACGGCCAATAATGGCGACTACAAGCTGCCATTAAACTATTCGAACGATCGCAGAAATTCGTTAGCCGACTTCAACGAAGTTCCCGATCTACTTACTTATTATCGAATTAGAAGATAATGTATCATACACCATCGACGGTGAAAGGAGCTCTTGGATGGTAAAATCTTTGCTAGTGTTGATTGAAAAATTGATAAACGACGAGTTACATGAAAACGTTCACGAGCACGGACATTTCCAAATGAAAAGATTACCGTGCAACGTTAATCACTCTAAAGATTGACGTCAACATTCACCTTGACGCGATACCACTTTATAATGATATACAGTTATACACGATTACAATGTTGGCTGTAGCTACTTTCTTCTGGCTCTTTTGAATAGATAGCTATCAAGCCTGATTACTTGTTATTACTTTTTATTTATTACAAATCGTACGACGACTAATAATATTCACGTGGCGCAGAAAGATCGTTGCACGGATTTTCTGGCGCGATTTAACCACGAACCTCCCTATTATATAGTAGGTGGTAATTGGACTACGAGGTTAATCGATCTCTGCTTTTTTTTAACTGAATATCAGACATGCAAATTACGGTGAACAATGATCGAACATTACGAGAAAATGGTAACAAAAAACACCGGGAGAAAAACCTACAGAGAGAGGGAAAATTTTCCATTCTTAAAATAAGGGATTTATGGGTTACGCTTTAAAGCGTAAATTCTCTATTACTTTAATTTTGATCGATGTCAAAGATTCTAATTTTATCTTAATAAATTCTAAAATACCTTACTATAGAAATTATCAACGATACTCGCATATTTTCTACGTATGACAAATTAAGACTCTATAAGTCACGAATGAAAGATGAATGCGACAAATATCGCAAAGCTAAGAAACTATTTCGACATGTTTGTTGTTACGAGTTACTAGATATTCGCCATTCAATAAAATTCAAAATTCAATAAAACACGTATACGTGAGATTCAAGGAAGCAGGTAACCATAAACGTAACAAATTTATCGAGCACACGTGATACTCGATAGATGATGAAAATTATGTTTCGCAACCAGGCAGTAGATTTTTCCCTAATTGCTTAATGTGTTTACGATAAAGCATTGAGATATACTTCGATTCTTCTTAAATACGTCAGAGGTTGATTAAACGTTCGATAAAGGAGAATTAGCATTGTATCTTACGTAGGCATGTATAATCGTCGTAGGCATGAAACTTTGCAAACCTCCCGATGGAATCGTTATTAATACGGTTAATATTATACCGTAAGTAAAATTCGATAGTCGGCGGTATTTCGTTCCGTGTGAATCACTTGAGCATAATTTACGTCACGTTACCGTCAATAATACATTTCTGATGTTTGCAGATATCTTAAATTACATCTACAGTATTATTGTGGCATTATAGCGAAATGTACGTCATTAAACGCTCAAATAGACGCGTTATCTTCGGTAAGAAAGGCTTTTAAATCTTATTATATAAAGGGTTGCCTCCTGTGGGTATGTCAGTCGCTTCGACCTGGGACAAAAGAAAGGACCTATAGCTCTTTTTTTTTCAAAATTTCTCCATCGAATAAACGTAAGACCACATCTCGTAAAATAAGACTTGGACGATTCTTACACTCCGCGTTAAAGTTCTCGTATCCCGCTTAAAATAATCAGAAGACAATTCGTTCGATCGAATTTTTCTCTTTTTCTTGAACAAACACGTTCGATGCTTTCATTGTAAAGATATCGCCGCTTTGCTTTGACAGTGGCACAATTCGGAAAAGTTCGTATTTGTTTTTAGCGAAAAGAACAATTCTACCTTGCGTTTCTATTTTTATCGTGTAAAACAATGTATCTATAATTCTATCAGCTTTGCGCCAGGGGGAGAAACGATTGCTTATGCCGCCATCAATCTTTCCTTAGTTTTGCTCCGAAGCCAGTAAGTAACAACACTGGCGCATCTTCAGTTGTTTTGTGACGCTACAAGCGAAAGGTTGTATAGTTTTCGCGAATAATAGTGGCGTATCTTGTGTTAAGTCAGCCTTACAACATCGTTGAAATGACTCGCGAATATCTCTTCGTAAATTTTAAAACGCAAAAATCCGCTCTGGAGTTTACATTTTCTGAGCCGCGTCGCTGTTAAATCGAAGCAGCCACGTACAAGCGTAAATTAGACGCTTTAGATATCAGGGGGCCTTGCAATTATTTCAATTCCTTTATCGGTAGAGTATATTAGCACCACTACGATAGTGGATAATTGTGGAATATCGAGTACGAATATCCGAGCGACAATGAATAATTTTCTCAATTACGAATTCAAACGTCTCAAGAATTCTCATTATTGCCTGAAGTAGGTCGCATGTCTAAGAAGACTCGTTAGCGAATCGAAGGATTGTCACGAAAATAAGATCCGAAAGTTTTTAATTATTGTTCAGATATCGGAAAACACCTGTCGATGTACCTGAATTAAGCTGACTTTGTGTCTTCACGACGGCCTTGTAAATATCGAGGCGTTGTACAAAGCAGCTCGATAAAAGCGAGCCGCGGTTACTTTTTACTGACGAGATAAAATAAGGGTCGGTCGCTCGAGACAATCGACCCTGATCGTCATTCGATCGGAGAATGAATATTAACATGACACACACGCTTAACAACTCTCTTGTTCCTCTCTGTTGCAGATTGACAAGATGCCACTGTCAGAGTTCCGTAAGACGAAATTACTCTACGTTTTCAACACCTTTTTCGGTGAGTACACAACTATTTTTGCCATATCTCGATAACTTTGTGTCGATTTTATAAAACTTTAATTTTCCACGGTATCAATTTGAAAGATACGCGTCAATTTTCCTCGTAGTTAAGTTTTATTTTGTTTTATGCTTATCGCTGTATTATCTTCGCCTATCGTTGAGCCGTCCCATTGACATCGAGCAATCTATTTACAGAAGCTCTTAGCCCTTAGTCTTTGCATTAGAATGATAAATTTTAATTAATTTGCCGCCTCCCTATACTATGCGTATAGTCCGCCGTAAAACTTGCTCGACAATCTAGCAAGACGTTTGCTTTCAAAATTTCAAAGCAATTTATTTTAATGCCACGTTTAAAATTCATTTTCATTTATATTCCCTCCCAGGTGATCGCCGTCTAGTACAAAGAACGAATCGATACGTTCCACGTTTCTTCAGTACCAAAGCAAATTTATCAGATAACAGCTTTAATTGAATTTTTCCCCGACCAGAAACACTAAAAAAAAAAAAAAAGAAAAAGAAAGAAAAAAGAGCAAAGATCGGGGAAAAATCCGTTTAAACGAATTCGTTCCACGCATTCCACGTTCAACGTTTTCCTCCATATCAAACACGATCGTTAAGCCTCCGAGTAATCCGATTTCGTGCCGATCATCTCGCGTCCCTAACGGCACCTAATTGTACCAAGAAAATTTCATGGCCACCTTATCAGAACCAACCTTCGCGACCATCGACCACGAGTCTGGTATAGTTAAGCTTTCCACGCGAATCGGTTACGATTTTTCCCCCCAAGAAGCATCGTCGGTTGCCAGGTAACGAAATAACAAAACCGATTGTCGTTGCCTGGATCTTAACGCGTTTCTCATAGCTCCTGCACGAATCGAGTCGGGTCAGCCAACAATCTTCTTCCATTGGTGGCCCCTTTCGGGGCTATCGCTGAGAGCAGCGCGAACATTCACGCTGCTTCCAGCGAAATGAAATACGGTCCGGAAAGGTTGGAGGAGGAAGGAGTGGACGACATCCTCTGGAGGGTATTTTTGGGGGCTGAAAACGGAATCAAGGCTATACAGGGCAGTTTTGTACGGTCTCTCTATGGCACCTATGTGTTGGCGCGGTTGAGCAAAAGTGAGTCAGGCTGGACACCTATTTATGGTATGAACAGGAGCAGATAAACAATGGACGCGGTTAAGGGAGATGTCTCGTCGCGTTGAAATTACACGTTCGCCGTATACGCCTATCGTACCGGAGCAATGTTTCTATGTTCGCCGTGTGTGTAACGCGCGGGCGATCATTCACGCGACTTATTCGCAGTTCTGTGTATTTTCGAGAAAGGCCATTCACGCGGACCCATACACGCGCGGAAATCTCTGACAGGGTATCTAGCAGCGTTAAAGTTTCGGAATTACCTTCGCGTGTGTATATAACGACACATGGATGCTTCTCATGAACGATGACAGTGTGGCGGATGCGAATAATAGACTGACGTAAATTTCACGCGTAATTAGAGAACGAAACTTGCGAATAGAATCGGTAAGCGTGGACACGTGCGCATCGGGAACTGCGTTAGCACGATCGGTCGCGCTATGCGATCAGCCTGCCTGTGTGAAGCGTGTGGAGGTCACAGGCGTGTACACGCTTCGTGGCCCTCATTAGCCCCTTACTTTCTTCCCTTCTTTGACCGTCGATCGACTGCTAAACATATCCTGCGGGGCTGTTCTTCGTTGTCGATACGGTATTTCACCGTGACCCAGAGAAGCCGTGAACAGTGCGATGAATCGCGAATCTTCGTTCGAAAACCAGCGGTTTGCACGTATGGAGCCGAATCGGCCAATTTTACCGCGATTGATTTGACTTGGTCGTGACAATAAATATATCGATTCGACAGGCTGGTTTCGAATAATAATAAATCTCTACGTAATTTATGATTCCTCTGTGTTTCGCGAGATAATTCTCTCTGGACTTTTCTAATCATCGAGGGAAAAATGTAGGTATATTCTTGCTCGAGAGAATACTCTTGTTTCGTGTTTGATTCGATAGAACCGTGTTCCTCTAAATTTCGTAAAGTAAAGCTGTAGATCGAAGTAAATATCGCAAATTTCACGTTATTCGGGAAATTTTTTAAATAGAAACCAGCGAAGTAATAAGGAAAGGTTGGCGAGAATTATTCCACGGTATTCTGTTACTAGGTCAGAACGTAGCATAGAAGCTATATTAGACAGATACACGTGCCCCCTAATCAATTTAACATGAGATAAAGGATCCCCATAGTTTAGGGTCGTACGAAACCACCGGATATCTAGCATGTTCCGAATCGTTCGTTCTGCTAAATTATTTCATCGTGACCTCGGTAAAAATTGACCGCCGTCGGCCTTCGGAATTGTATATTTTATATCGTTGAATTGTAATCACTATTTGATAAGACGATGGAGGCAAAACCGCGCAGGAAAGAATACAAGCAAAGAGGAGGAAAAATAGAAGAAAGCGAGCAGAAGAAGGCAAACGGAGACGGAAAGGAACGGTAGGCGAAGTAGAAAAGCATCGAAAGAGAGAAAGGGTTCATTCGGCAAAATTGGAATTAATAAACGAGACGAATCCCGGAGGAATCTAAGGATAGTGGGTGACACCTGAAAGGGGGCAGAAAAGTCGACTTGCGAAATTGGGTCGACTTTGCGAAAACTAATGACGTCCGATTCAAACGTCGCGAGGACGCCAACGACCTTGCTCTGAGCGATGAATGGCACGATCGACGAAAGACCGTCCTTTCCACAGGTCTAACGTCAGATCTTGCACACAGCTCTTATTGGATACAGGCCAAAATACCATCCCTCTGGCTACCCTTATCTTATTCATGCCCATATTTCATTACATCGATTCCTTGTCACGTGTTCTGCCTACGTGATCGAGCCCCTTTTCCCCTGTGAAAAGTTTTCAACGAAGCGCGACAGGGTTTTGTTTCGATCATCGACGCGTGCGAAACGATAAGCTGACGAGGCTGACGCAACCTCAAATGGACGGTGTCAACTTAATGCGGCGATGCCTTTGACACTACCCTGACATAAACGTTGAACGTTCCACTACGCGTTTTTTACTTGGCCTCGTGCCAAATATGTTCCTCTTTCTCGCCTTGCGTTTCCCTTGTGTCCGTCCAATTCCTGAAAAGATCCAGTCGTGTCGTATATCGGGGATCGTAACGGCTTTGCGCCGACTGTACCGGTCGAACGAACTACGAGCTACGTCGTAGTTGTTCACGATAGCTCCGAAGCTTTCATCGATTAAAAATTAACGAAGTGGACGTAGTAGTCGGCTCGGAAAGGAATTTTTCATAATTTGTTATCTTACTTTCTACTGAAAATAACATTTACATGTATGTTTTCTTTTTATGTTGCTAGATTTCAATCAAAGCGGTGCGATTGATAAGAAGGATCTAGATCTTGCTATACAAGTAAGCATTCGATATTTTATTATTCGCTCATTTTCAGCTTTGACCGTTGAAGGAACGATACAGTCAGTTAAAGAGTAACGTTGACATGTAGTAAGAAATATTAAACACTTTCGTAGAAACAGGAGTTAAAGTCTTAAAACTTATTTCGTATTCTAGAAAACGATATTCACAGGATTCTTTTCATTTTGTTTTAGCGAATCAATGAAAACAGAGGTTGGTCTGCCGATAATCCCAAAGCTCAAAGTATAAGAGATACTTTGCTTAAAATGTGGGATAATTTGAGGCAAGGAGCTGATACAGATCAAGACGGCCAGGTAAACGAATTTCTATCGAGTATAAAATCTACTATAGTTGCACTGGTCTTCTATCTCAATTATGTTTTAAAGGATCAAAGATTTATGTTTAAAGTGTTTAAAGATTTAATTACGCGTCTTTCGTTTCGTTTCGTCGATTCATGTAAAATTGTTGAAACTCCGATGGAACTTTGCTGTACGTATTCGAAAGAAACGACTCAAAGCTGCTTTTGTTAGAGGATCTGAGCGGAAACATCTGACTCGTACTTTCTGTTTCTCCTGTTTATTTCAGGTTAATCGAGATGAATGGCTTTCACTGTGGGAAGAATACGCAAAAAATCCATCGAACCCATCCGAATGGCAACAAGCATACATGTCTGTGACGTTCCAGTTGTTCGATGCATCTGGTAAGTTTATCGTGCTTTCAGTTCCCGGAATCATGAAAAAAAATTCGGATACACTTTCTCCAATATCCTCAGAAATTTCGTTAAATATTTATGAAAGGATTTCGCAGCGACGCCATACAGAAACTCTCAAAATAATAAATGATGATCAATACAAAAATATTCGAAGCTTGTTTACGAAACCCTGCGATATTGAATTTCAGAAATACCTTCGCTTCTTACATACGAGTGTACTCGCGTATATTTATAGCGATTTTATTTTATACATTTATTTACAAATGACAGAGCAGAAAACTATAATTATTCAACCACAACCGTTTCTTAATAAATTAATGTATTAGAACCAGAGCAACTAAATCAACTCGTAACGACTAACGACGACTCACAACAACCTTTTCCATCAAAACGTCTCTTTCCCACGGTTTCCGTACTCCCATCACACGCACGTTTTTACAGTCGTCCATGACCAAATATGGTCACGTTCGCCTTTCCAGGTACCCCGTTTTCCGAAAGGGCCACGGACACGTCACCGAGCCCGATGATCCATGACGATTTCCCATCCCTTCTGGCCCGTCAGCACTTCCACTTTTTACCTGTACCGTAGTTCGTACTCATTACAAGTTGATCGACTTTTACATGATCATTTCACGATACTACGTATTACACTCTTTTTCGTACTGATCTATCCACTTCAAAAAAAAAAAAAAAAAAAAAAGAAGAACAAATCTGGCGCAACTAAAGATATTCTTATTCGAAGAACGTTGTAAAAAAGGTTCTACGTAGCTATTAGGAATTTGTCGCTTCTAAATCAACGAATCTCGTAACGTTACTTGAACGTTTTAATTAACGTAAAGTAAAACATTTTCGATGCCGAAATTGACGACTAGCCAACAAAAAAAATGTGTCGTTTTTTGTTGATCAGGTGACAAATCGATCGACGAGAACGAATTCTGTAACGTGTGCAGATACCACGGTGTCGCAGAGGCTGAGGCCAGGGAGGCTTTCAAAAAATTAGGAGTCGTAAGTGAAAATCACGCGACAGATTCGTACAAAGGGTACGACGCTCAGGGCGGAACATTAATTCCATTGAATCGTTTCTCTTTGTACAGGGTCAGGAAATTACCTGGGATAAATTCACCAACCTCTGGAAGCAATATTTCTCCTCGGACGAGCCGACCGCAGCCGGAAACTTTATTTTCGGAAAAACTTCCTTCTAACTCGCTTTGCCTCGCGGAAAGCCGACCGACGTGCATAAATATATACTATACTCCCTTGCGTCGCATTCTACTGTTCATTCTGCTGACTTCTCACGGTCAATTTACTCGAGCCCCAGATTACGAGACAAGCCAAGCTCTTTTTGTTCGACAACGAATAATAAAATGCAAATATTTAATTTCTTAAAAGCCATTCGTAGGATTACCATCATTTGCACAGATCGATTGTTCTTTCATTTCCTCCTTTCTTCTTTTGACGATTGTAAATAATCGTCTGCGCGATTCGAGCTCACGTATCAAGATGCGTTTGACAAATGAATATCATTTCGTTCGCGTAACAGCGAAATTCCTTTTACCGCGCGCGATACGCTCGCGATGGTTAATAATATAATCTCATTGTATGTTTGTATCTGTAGCGTATTTAAATGTAAGAAAAACGAACTATAATGATCGTGACCTGCGCAAGTCTCCTTCGCGTCCAGTGGGCAAGCTCGTTGTGCTTTCGAAGTGGTGAAAAATCGAACGATCGATTTTCGTTCGACTCTAGCAAACAAAATATCTCCCTCCATTGTTAAACAGACGGTATTTTCAGAGTTTAAAAACGAAACTTGTTCAGAACAAACGATACCCGCATACATATACATATACACACATATATATATATAGTAGTTTCAACGTTCTTGTGCAACGTTGAAAAAGAGATCGACGTGGAACAGTATTAAAAATAATTAAAAAGAAAAAGAAAATGAATATGTCTTCGTGTAATCATTGGCAGAAATAAACTAGAGACGGATTAATCAAACAAATGTTGGCTTAATTATCGCGTAAGGAATATCACCGAGACGAAGTATTATATTTTAAACGAGTTTCAATATTGCCCTAAATGTGTCTTGTATAGACATTATATACGCTGTTATACCGAGGAATAAAAGATACGCGCGTACATGAACAGGAATATCCAGATATATATATATACATATATATGTGCACGTGTATGTGTACGTGTGTGTGTGTATATGTATATATATTTGAAAGACAGAGTTTTCAATAAATCATAATTAACGAGGTTTCTAAAGTTTAATCGATGTTGGCTCGACGGCGCAGAATCGAAGAATTAAACAATATCGGTACGTACTTCAGTTTCAAACCATTTAGTCTTCTATTGCCCGATTACTTTGACATTATGTTATTGTACAGTTTCCTATGTATTAACTTCGTTTCTTTAAATAACAATTCCCATGGTCGATGTTATTGAATAAACATTAAGAAGAAAAAATATTCGGCATATCCAACCAAATGATAGCTATAATATTAATAATAATTTGATGGGCACTAGGAGTTTAACGAATTTCAGTGAAATCTAAAATATTCGCGTTCGTATTTGTACACATGCTTTAACCGCAAATTTGATATTTTCATATTTTCTATCGAAATTAGCAGTTCGTTAGAACCTTTTATTTAAGCGAAATTGCGAAATTAAAAAAGAAACATGGACGTGTATATGAATACGATTGTGAGACGTTTAATTATTATATCTTTCAAAACTTTCTTGTGCTTGAAGGTATTTGAACAGCAATGTTGTTCCGCGACTTAATATAGTCTGTCATGTAACTCTGAATGTATAATAAAAGAAAGTTGAAAACGATAATGCGACAATTGATTTCCTCGATTTTTAATTAACACGAGATAGATACAACAAACAACTGTACTACCACATATTATTAAACTTTATCGTTGCGCACGCATTCGCCTTAGTTATTAATACAAAGTAATTTCTTTTCCTTATCGGAGTATTTTAAATATGATTTAACCAATATATACGTAAAACTTCTTATATATGAGACTACAATCGGTAAAGAGATAATTTTTCGCGACGAAATAAACAGAATGCAAAATCACATTTTTTTGCCGAAATTTCAAGGAGGAAAAACAATAAATGGGCCGAAAAAGATAAACAATTTAACAGAACGAAGATACGTCACATAGTTTGCATCGAACGTGTTAATGACTCGTGTGACACTTTATCAACAAGTGCGCGAGCACTCAACACCCCTTAAAGCCGGTTCGCATGAAGATGAAGGTTCCAATAAAAATCAAAGAAAACGAAACAGAAATATAGCGTTTTACCGCGAATAATCATCTTTTGTTTTGTTGTGCCATTAATTGAAACGAGATCCCGATACATCGTATTACAATAAACACTATTATTATTGAAACAGTGTTTGTTATAAACTATCGTGCTAAGAACGAGTCGAGACGTTGCAAGAAGGTCCGAATTGTCTCGTAGGTGATTTAAATTGCACGAGAGAGTGGAGGTTGGGAGTTGCAGGAGGAACGGAACGAATGTTCTATTCGTACGCGTGTCGCTACAAAATTTTCAAATACTCGTCATGAATTTCACCGTAGAAGGCATGAAGGTATTGTAAAATTCGCTTTGGCGCTCGTTTTCATTATCAGTCACTGCCCGTTGAAAATACGCGTGCAAATACACGCGTCGAAGTGGCATGAACATATAGAGTCGGGCATAATCTGTTACAGGCAACCGCGCGATACACGACGATAAATCCTAACCCATTGTTTGTTATAACGATTGTTCTAACGAAAGAGAGTAATCGACGAGAAAAGACAAAACTCGTGGCTAGATTTTTTGAATTTTATTAAACGAATGATAATTATAACAGCCGGTTGTCGCTAACGTATGTTATATTGCTGTTCGACATATAGCTTATATGTAGATATTAATGGTGTTACTGACTGTCTGTGAAACGTGTCGATAACGATACGAGCAAAGTTATGTAAAAACTAAATGCACATTAGCTCTTTAAATAAACATGCGTATGGACTTTAACTCTGTAATGAATTATTATTCCCATTACGTTTTGTTTGTATTTCGTTAGCATAATCTCTCTGATATAATATAATGTTGTGGTTGTGGTAGATCATTGCGATGTAAGATAAATCTTTTCGACGTGAGAGAAAGATGGTTTTACATATATAAATTTGTTTAATACATTAATACAAAGGGATTATAGTATTATTTGCAGTAATATACAGGCAAAATAAATATAAAGGTTAAGGTGCGTGTGTGTGGATGAAAAAACTTAGCAGAAGTATTATTTTTCTTGAATTATATATCCCGTTATAGACTCTAATTCGAGCTTTGTTCGAATTCAAGCTATTGTTAAAACATTTATTGTTAAAACCTTTTCCCAACATTATTTTAAGATATATATATATATCTTGATACAAGATATGCGTGCTATTTGAAAACGCTGTCATACGATTAAGTAATATAAACGAATGTCGTAATTTTTATATTACGAATAAAAATATAAAAATTCTAACTACAAATCTACCACAGCCATAGCATTCTAACTTAAGATCATAGTCTTGGATCATTAAATATGCATCTTACCTTATTTTCTTCTTATTACGACAGCAATACATTTTTTCAACTCACGTTACTGAAGAAATTAACGAATAGATGGAAAATATAAAAATTTAAACTTTAGATCAGAAATTTTTATACAATACACATTCTACGAATGTCACCTCGCTTTTTTCTTTAAACAACAACGATATATTTGTTTTAGCTCGTTCTACTAAAAAAAATAATGGTACATGACACACGATTACCGCCAAACTGAAAAATACAGAATAATAAAACGATTAATCGATGTCATAAAACGTTTAGTTCGATTCTCAGCCATATTAACAGTTTACAAGCCTTCAAACTGGTAACGCAGCACCATCTTACTATACGGCAATACAGTGTTCGAAGTTTCATTATCTCATTCGGTGGGAAGATTTGAAAACAAGATATGCAGGAAAATTCGGCAAGTACTTCATATTATTCCAATTAATTTTTACTCTTTCGTTTTTTCTAATGATTGACATTTCACTTACGCTGTTAATACATTACCTAACATTTTAAACATTACGTAATGCTCTATTTCTAACCTCAATGTTTCCCGTTTCGGTTCGAATCACTCACAATATAGATAGTATTTTAATTGCGAATCGGTTTCGCCCATATCTTATCGTTAACTGCCATCAGATAAACGATAAATTTTATGTACTGTCTTCGCGGATGAGAACTCAGTATCAATCAAACTGCAGGAAGACTCACTATGGTTGACCCAATCACTACATGCATTGCATATTACACTGAAGCCTTACAACCTTACATGATCTTCTATTTACGCAATATTATCTGTCAATGCAAGCTGTAACTTTAACCAATGTTAGGGTGAATAGTATAGGTAAATGTAGTGAGTGAAAAGTGTATTGCATGATCCTAACGCGTTGATTGTTCGTTTGAAGTTACTGCCCTGTATTGTGATACAAGTCGAGGCATAATGTAAGTATTATAATTAAATGCGTTCTCGCGAGGCTTTTTATCAGTAACTTATTAATCATTCTAAGATGTCCATTGAGAATTTATGTACATACTTGTGAATTTTCTAAGATGAATATATTCGTACAGGTTCCTTAGTATTAAGGAATGAGAATATTATCAGAATTGTGTATGTGTAACGTAACTTTCAGAAATTTCATATTTCATAAACTGACGCAACTGTGTTCTAAGTAATGTATACTAAAAAAGGTAAAAAAGTAAGGTGCCTGAAATAAAATGTTTACAGTGTTAAATTTTTATTAATGTTAACAATCGATATTTTTGTAGTTTAATGTTAACTTTTAGTCGTACATATACTAGTATGTAGTTTTCAAATATAAGTTGTATACATTTTATATCAGAGAATATCTTTACGTTTCTTATCAGTTATTAAAAAGTTTTAAAAGATATTAATATTTTTCTAAAGCTTTTCTCTGAATCAGGGAATATTGGACGTTAATGCATTAAATAGAATAACCTCTTTACAGGTTGGATTACACTAATGAGTTAGAACTGCAAAAAGAAGCAGACGAAGTGGAACAATTTGCTATGACTTCTTTAGGAAGACTAATATTTGTAGATTTACATTGTAGACATCTAAAGTCTCTATCTTCAGATAAATCATCTATAGATGTTGTTGATTCCCTATCACTTGCTTTTGAAAACCTTTTTTATATGCCATTTGACATTATTGAAAATTATGGTAATACTCTTCACACATTGGATGTTAGTCATAATAAGTTTAGTAGGTATGTATTATTTGACATATTTATGCATGTAATACAATTATACATGTATAAATTAATGTTCAAGTTTAAGAAACATGCCTGTGATCAAAAGCGATAAAATCAAACGAGATTTCTTTTCTTTTGTTACACTTTTAGAAATTTACAATTTTTGGCAGAATTTGAAAATTTAACATCTTTAAACCTAGATCATAATAACATAGATGATCACACAGTTTTTCCACATATGCCAAAACTTCAGCTTCTGTGGTTAAATCACAATAATATAGAAGAATTGTATCCATTTATTAAGAATCTCTATGAGAGTCTACCCAATCTCAGATATTTGTGTCTTATGGGAAACAAGGCAGCACCAAGTTATTTAAATGGTGGTACTTTTTATGACTATCTTCAGTACAGGTACGAACGTAAAAAGCAATTAGGAATATATCAACTGTTTTAATAATAACATAAATAATATCACGTACGTTGAATATATGTATATTACATATACTTTATTGTTATAAAAAAAAAGGTTATACGTCATATCTTGGTTCCCTCATTTGGTGCATCTGGATGATAGAGCTGTAACTCCAGAACAACGTCAGGAGGCAAAAAGGCTTTTCAAGCGACCATTGTTAGAGAATCTAACTGAAAATGCTCCTCTTCCAGAATGCATTAAACATCTGCACAACAAAATTACAAATATATTTTCAAAACCTACACTGCCTTACAAGTTAAAACCAAGAGGCACAAACTTTGTTGTTTAAGACAGTATTATCTTAGTAATATGGTTTTGCTCGAAAGCTGTCCATTTTTGTCATAGTAAAAAAATGTTTGTAGAAAGGTAGATACACATTTTTTATTCTACATAGGAACAAATACACAGAAGCAACTGCATAGGGCAGTAACAAAACAAGTGTATCGTATAATTTAACACAGTAGAGAGGGAATTGCATATGTATATTAATTTTTTTCATACTTGAATCTAACCGATACGATTGGCTTGAATACATAGAAAAAAATAATTTTGCAATGTATACAAACTCAACAAGAATGTATTTAATTATACGATAACTGTTATGAATTGATAGAACTGAATTACTATTCAGAAATTATACGCACTTATTTTTCAATAACCTTTTATAAATGTCGTATGTTACATACTTATATAACGCATACACTTGTATGTATTTGTTCAGAAATATTTTATATCAATGGCGATAATAAATAAAAATAAAAGTTTTTATTGCGAAACTGTATACAGCTTGTTTTTAATCAATAGTTTTCTATTTATCCCAGTTTTTTGTTTTTCAAAATAATTATTATAACATTTTAACATTTTATAAATATTTTTATTTAATATTAATTTGTTTGTTATTGAATGTTTTTGTATAATTCATATTTTGTTCTCTTCATTTTTAGCCCTTCTTGTTGAATTCATAATATCACATAACATGAATATCACATGATATAATTAATGTTATGATTAAATATGCGGAAAAAATAATATCATCAAATATTCTATTTTTCAAACGGTACATTTTGACTAAAATTTCAATTTCACGAAGCTTCTTCCATGACGGAAGATTTTACCGATTTGTGATATACTTTTCAATTAATTTCGTTATAATTTGTAAACGACGATACTGATCTATATTCAGTGCCTTCATTATATTTAACAAATAAGTGAAACAATGTATTGATGTATTGATGTATGAGCATGCAATTAGCAATAATTAATAATAAGAAGTAGAAAGATAATAGGAATTTGCTAATGAACTTTGACGATTTTAAATACTATCTGCTTTTAATTTTGCACGAAGTCTTACACACTGGAAATGACGTATATCTTGATAAGAATTTTGTTCAAAAATTTTTTGACTGTGAACCCCGTGAGTGCGATCGTTTCGAGATTAATTCGATATTCGTTCCTTAATAAGAAACGTTGCTCAGACGGTCGTAAACATGTGTAAGATAAGAAAGTTTATTGAACGTGTTGGGATAAGTCGTAAATTCCATTTTATGCCAGAATATATTGCAAATAAACGGTGACTTGATAAAGCATACAGTAATATCGTGTAGCAAATTAAAGCATTGTAACTTTAATAAATCACGGCAGAATGTTTCTCTTCTTTCATTAAAATGACTTTACGAGTCAAATATAAGCATCGTTCTTACAATTTTCTGGATTGTTTCTTTTCTAACAATGTATGATATTATAATAATAATCTACTCGACGTACATAATTTGCGATGTACATATTAAATTCACATTCGTTTTATTATAAATAAGCTAATAATAAGTTAATTATGAATATTGTAACATTATATGTTACAAAATTTCATGTATACAAATTTTTAACGGAATCAACAAACAATCAGCACATTTTTTTCCTGAACTGAAAGAATAGTTGAAATAACTTGAACTCTGTCAAGTTTTTTTTTTTTTTTTTTTGAAAGCTATCTTCATCTTAAGTTTAATCTCTTATCTATCGCCGATACCGATATTTGTATGATATCGTAAACTGTTCGAACGATTACGAATGGGAACCATCGATATTACACGACATGCCAATTCATTACTCGCAAACATTATCGGAATTTTTCCCCATTGCAATTTTGTCATCTGTTATATCGGATTAATCGTTCATCAAATTTAGCTGAAAAGTTACATATAGAAGTAGCATGAATTTTTGTTCTCTTAAAAAAATGTTGAAATATTCAATTCGGTATAGCAGACTTTACTCAACGAGTAAAATCATTACCAATTAGCTAAATAATGTAGTAAAAAATTGTACATTTGCGATATATCTTATCTCTTATGAATAATTGAATATCGAAGCTCGAACTAAATTAAAAAGAGATAATGAAAAAAAGAGAATATTTTATTAATAGGACGTAAGGCACAACTTGTATAATTACATAAACTTTTACAATATTACGTTAACTATCAATACTACTTTAGACGTATGTGTATCATTTAAAACGTGTTCAACGGATTGATATTTGCTAATACGACAATTATTCCTTAGAAACGGTTAATCGTTCCTATTTTTTAAAATGGGGGTACGGTATATGTGGATTTGCCAGTTCCGGGGCGTAATCCTTCCACAACGAAAGATCCACCGACGGAATGTTGTCGCAAATAGTGATAGGATTACTGAAATGAATAAAAAGACTTATTGGATGGGGCAGTTATTGAACCACGAGGCGTATCGCGATATAGAAATAGAAAACTTACGATTCAGATACTTGCTGGAAGCCTCTTAGTTGCATGCTTGCGATGTGATCGCCATTATCACAGAATAATCTTGATATACTGGCCTTTCGAATCTCGTTCAATTGTTCTGCAAAAGCATATGAGTCGCACGCTCGTAAATTACGTTAGCTATTTTCAGTAAAGTAAGAATTAAATTTATTTCATCGCCTACGCGTATTAGACGTTTGGTACTTATTAGATACAGCGAAAGTTTTATTTGAGAGATCTTTTTCTCAAAATCGAGAATCTTTATCCATTAGCTGCATACTATGCAGCTGAATCAACAGTTATCCGAATTTACCGCAGTTTAGAAATAGCGAAATTGGTGAATGAACGTGAAACATTTACCTATAGTGAACGCTAACTGGTGGTCACCTCTTTCGTACCAATAACGATCACCCACTCGTGTTTGATAGAATTGTCTAACAAAAATACACAAGAACGTAGGACCGGAATGTGTGCCCGGCACGTGTTCTTCTAATGATCCTCCGACGGTCAGTTCGACGTCATCAGGACTGGCATACAATTCGGACAACTTAGCCACGTTCTATGAACAGAGATATTACATAGTATATACTTATTACATAATAATATCATTCCAATATCAATTCACAATGATAATTGTATCATCGTGACTTTTTATTAGAATTACATAATATGTGTATAATTCATCGTGAACTTCTGATCTATTACGCAATAGAAATGCAAAGAAATATAGCGTGAAATCCTACTACGAAGCGTGTAACAAATAACTTATCTTGGATCTTGATTTTAGTTATAGCTGTTCTTTGTATTTAAGACTGAACGAGAACGATATTGCACGATTGTTTCGTAATTACGGCTGTCTGGTTAGCACTTGTTCTAACGAAAAGCGAACACATGTCTATTTCAGCTGCAGATAACAGATGTCTCGTATGTTTCGATCTAATATTTTCAAGTTTCGAAACAAACTAATTGGCAATTTTAGATATCTTTCCAAAATATTTACCTACCGAGGGGGAAATATAATCCGTAAAGTCAGTAAAGTATTTGGCTCTGGGTAGACCGCAGTATTCGCGGTAACTGTTGTATGACGCGAGACCGTGATCCCGATTCCTATGAATATCTGTTGCGCGAAGGTCAGATCCCAGTGGTTTTTTGTTTCTGAATAAGAATTCCGTGATCTGAAATATGCGAGAGTTGAACGGTTTCGCTTATCTTGATTGCGATTCGTTTAAACGTTTCACGTACCTCCGTGTCAAAGAATTGATCGCTGGCTTTTTCTGGCTGATAAGACATGCCTCTTGTCAAGTCGTCCATATTGTCGCATTCCTCGATAATTCCTGGTCTGTTGAAGTGATCGCTCAGCCTCAAGGCACCGTTTGAAGATCGGTACTCGTTCACCAAGCTGAGATTCGCAAAAGCGAGCAAAACGAAATTTTCTTCTTAATCTTTTTCGCTTTCCAATGAACTTATTTTGTTCGAATATCCGATTCGAATATCGTTATACTAACCGTGACAATACTGCTGAACTTACTTGAGGTAGCCGGCGATAAGGGAATGGAAATATCTGAAAGCTGCGTTCGAATGTTCGTTTAGAACTTTTGGATTTACATTCTTATCATAGTCGTTTACGTAGCCCTTGGTATTGTACAAAATCTTGTTACCGTATGTGGCCTGAATGCCTAGATACGCGATATATAGGTGATATTAATTATCGAATAAGCTAATATTTATTAATCTAACGAACATATGGCGTTACCTAAAAATATTGGCAGCCATTCGTAATAGGAAATGTGTTGATGTTCCGCAATTACGATACGCCGCGTCTCTTGGAATATCGTCTCATCCGTCCAATGTGGATTTAAACGAGCTAAAGCATCAGCGACGCGATTATGCTCCCTAAGCAGTATGATTTGCAAAACAGTCAGCTGGGGATTCTGATTAACTCGCGTGTCGCCTGAAATAAAAATCGGATCGTTCGTTAATAACGAATAACGAAGATACATGAAACGCGCCTGGCACGTTATTAACTACAAGCGGAATGTTTTAATTCGCGTTGGGTTACGATGCAAAGGAAATAATACAATAACATAATACAATAAAGGGGATAAATAAAAATGTCGAATTTTTTAATCACAGCGTTATTTAGCTAACAACGAACAATAGCATTTTCGAAAACGACTTATATAAGGAATACGTACTGCAATTACCACTTGTGAAACCAATTTAATAAAGAAATCTTCGTTTTAGAAAGAACAGCGTGTCAATGTAATGCGATATTATTATATATAGTTATCGCCTAAAAAGAGAATTTCAAATAACATGCCTATATATTCGTCTAATAAAAATTTCTAACGCGATAAGAAAAGGGTATATTTAATTCCACGAAGAAAAGGAAAAGAAAAGATGGATCCAAAGAATGTAGTAAATAATCAACAGTGCCTGTTACACCGTACAGCTGTTTAGGAAAATATTTTACTCAAGTAATAAGAACCACTTTCACTAACATTATATCGACAGTTGTGAATTATGAACTCATAAACGCTGGCAATCCCAAGATAATTAATCGTTTCTACACTTTAATTATTAAGCGCGATATACTAGATATTCAAGATAACAAGTTTACCATCGTGCTATGTGTGGAACATTTTTTCTTTCGTTAACCGATGCCCACTTAATAATTAGCAGTTATAAATTTCTTTTTATCTCCGTAAGGTATCTTAAATCAGAACGTTGCCTCGTATAACGCCGTCGTTCAAAACTCGGCCATTAATCAATGCTTAACAGTACTTGACAGTATTAAATTAAAAAAAGAAAAAAAAAACGGTATCAAAGATTGTGTTTAATGGTCAGTGAGACGACTTGTTCGAGTAGTTAACATTTTTAGTACATAAAGCAAATTGTAAGACGAGTGACAGGCGAGCGTTCAGACTGAATATGAGGTCACCCGAAAACAACGTGCCACTGAATGTGGTAATAAGATGTTAATGAATTTTACTCTTATACTACGCGATTAACGCTACCGATCATTTTGCACTTTAACCACTTACGGGAAAATAATTATTCCAATCGTTCGTTCGATCAGTTATTCGTTCAAATTTTTAATCGGTTAACTAGATATACTAGGTATAATATCCATTAAGCGTTTCAATCGAAAGCTCCCAGTGGTTTTCTAATGAAAATAATTTCTTCGTTTTCTGATAACTGTAGCCTACCGATTTCTTGTCTATTAGACGTGGACATTCCATTACAAATATTCATTCCAATCGTATTGCCGCAACGTGATTTCGTCAATGCTTACCGGCCTGATAGCAAATTTCGTTAGGGTTCGTAGTTTCACAGAGCTGGCTCTTGTTGGTTGCCATAGGTGGCCATTCTCTGTTGCGTCGTATCTCGACGTTCATGCGGCCGCCGACACCGGCTCGCAAACTAGTCGCCAGCTGATCACTGGATCCATAAACCAGAGAGAGATCCAAGAAATGCGTTACGATGTTTAACTGAAAGATTTATTTTACGACACTTTGAAATTCCGCGGCAGACCGAACAGAGCGCGCGCTTAAAGAAGAAGAGAATTAAAACGAGTTTTCCGCGAAAAGAAGTTTAACGTTTCTTCGACCAAATGTTACCGCCGCTGTGGCCCGATAAATTAAAAAAATTGTAATTTCGAGGTTTACGAGTTTAGAGGAATTTAGTTTTTTTTTTTTTTTTTTAGAACGAACGTGATTTTAATCCAAAAATTTGTTCCCCTCTCTTTCATTTTCCGTTTCTTTTTTCTTTTTTTTTCTATTTATTCTTGTATCCCCAATCAGGTACATATTGTATTACGCTTGAATCATCCACGATAGAATCAAAATAATTCGATAGAATGATCGATACGTCCGTTCGGGCATAGGTAACTGCAAATGCTTTCATAGTTTACGTTTATGCGAATTCATTACGTTTCTCAACATTTTCACGAGCCGAGCACGTCGTTTCGCGTTCCCGAGGATTACTCTCGATATCCGTGGATGAAGTAATAAACGAAGCAATGAACGACAGACCTATCGAGTATAAGAAATAGCAAACCTGTTCTGCTGGTTTGTTTCGAGATGCACAACCGCGGTCAAGGTCGGTTGTACTACGAACGAAGTTGAGACATCTTATATTGGCCTTGCTGTATGCGGGATCATCGTAAGGTATAATTATGGGATAACATTGACCTTGAAGCAACAACGGGTTTATCAGTTGGCCATCCTCGGTACAGCACTGCGTCGTGTGTGGTTCTGTTGCATAAAAGTTAATTAAAAGTAAGGCCGATATAATTTTGAGATACTCCATTAATATTTCCCATACGTAAAAAAGCTACTATGAGAAACGCGTGGTGATCAAACATTTTTAATGTTTTTCCAATACGATACTTCTCGGCTTATTCCTCGGCTAATTTCTTTTTCTTTGTACTTTAATCTTACGTTAAGATTGGAACGTTTCAAACGAGCGCTTACACGCGTTTTTAAAAGTCGGAAAGTCGTGACACGAGAAATTTAAATTACTATAACTTGTTTCGCGTGTTTATCAAAGTATCGGAAAGCAGTATATCGAAGTGTAACATTTAACTTTTAAACCAGTTTTAAGAACGATTCAGTAAGCCGTGAACTATCGCCGGTTAATCGATACCTTCGCTTGATAATTAACGTTTAAGTGTTCGTTTTAATCACAGAGGCTTGATTAATCGGACGCTAATTAGAATTTTATTTCAATGACTATTGAACGAAGTTCCAGTAAGGTAAAGGCAAACATAGAAACGAAAGGTGCATCTGTGACGAGGAAGATGACAAAAAAATTGAAATTTACTTGATTGAGTGGTTCCGTCGATCATAGCCATGTCGTGAGTAATAATTTGTCCCCATTGCATCGCTACCAGCGTCCATATGGGATCTTCGATATCGGCTTTGGGAAATAACGTATAGCTAACCAATCGAGAAAGTGGTAATTCTGCTCCAGTTACTGATTTCGTGGGCGATAGTATTCCTGCGTAAATTAAACGATTAATAGCGACTACGGTACAGTAGCGGGAAGCGCATGAAAGCGACATACGTATGTGTGTAATACGAATTTCTTGTTTTTGGGATTCCATTGGATTCGTATCGTTGGTAAAATCGAATGGCAAGCGTCATCGAATACTTTAAACCTTGAATAATAGCGAACTTGTATATAATTTTTAATCGACGACCATTCTCGATATTTTCCGTTCAATTTCTGTGAATATATAGACTTTCTTGCCTCTAGCCGTTATTTCTTTCGCGATACTCGATATTTATATTTAACCAACGTTCTTCGAATCTTATACCGCGCGTGTAATCTGTTACGAATAAATATAAATTTGAAGTATATAAAGGTGTAACTGTAATAAAGTTAGATAAACCTAAGGATTCGCGAACGCGTATTTACGAGCGTGTCGTAACTAGTAGCAGGTGTCGCGAATACTTTTTCATTTGAACACGGACGATCGTAAAACACGGTGACTTAATTAGTCACGTCGGCGTGGATAAACATAGATCGTATTGATTCGGATTCCTTTTTGGAAAGTCGAACTATTGCAAAACTTGTTTGTCGCGAAATCACAGTGTTCACCAACGATTGTGTAATGAAACGGGATGCGGTCGATTCGTCATTCTTGCATCGGTATTTCCACTACATCGCGATTCGATATTTCCTTGTACAGCTATTTCCCCATCCACCATCTGGGAATGTCAAAACTGTCGTCATAAAGGTTAATATCATTATCGTGTATGAAATTCTTGAGCAATTTCATTGGATTACCGCGTAAGAAACGTCGTCCCACCGAAGCTTCAATTTTACGAAATAGCAAGCTAATCGTTAAGCTAATTCTATCCTTCGAGCATCGAATCTTCGGAATCTTATGTACGGAGGAAATATTAAGACGAAAGTCGAAGAATTCGAGGTGAAATTTTTGGGATGACTGGAAACGTTTGAAATAACAACTTGATACGGCACGTGGTAGTTTTCACGTAACGTAGCCGTTGAAAAATGCGATAGGGCCATAAATTAGATACGATACGAATCTAATTTCCTGTTACATAAATTTCACTTTGATGTTTAGTTAAAATATTTCATCACGCGGATACGTAAAGTATTAAGCATTTATTCGTTAAAGTGTAGGAAAATTCAAGAACGGTTTCCACGCAACGCCGCAAAGTTTATAAACGAGAAGTAGAACTAGTTGCTATCCAAATGTGCGAATCGCATTCGATGCGTTTATATCGTTGAAATCGAAACAAGCTTCTGTGAAATTCGGTATTTGTCATGGGAGACGCGATTGAACGTTAACCGTAGAAACAACAGAAGGTTTCGTTCATCATGCATCGAACTATGTACGTAAAAAGGAAGGAAATTCCACGATGCAACGCTGTAGTTCCACTTTTGATAGAGGCAAACTATATTGCGTAGTTTATGTTCGACACGCTTGCAGCTGAATTCTTTAACGAAGATAATTGGTAAAAGCAAAGTGTCGACGTTGTTGTCACTGTAATGTACAAAACTAGAGCCTGTTTTCACTTGCTCTGATCGATGGTATAATCGTAAGTAATAGCAACTTTTTTTTTTTTATCGAAATAAGGTCAGCTGTTTTTTTCTTTTAAGGAAAAAATAATCCAATAACGCAATTTATTAGAGAAGTTTGTTAATCGCGTCGATAACGTGCAACAATTTCGAAATCGAAGCAAGAACTAAACAATAAGTAAATTGTTTTCGATTTTATCTCGGTTCTGTTACACTCGTGCCAATATCGTACCATAGAACCACGTGCTATAATTTTGCAACGAGATATTAGAAAACAGCATAGACGCGTTATACAGTAGGACTTTTTACTTTTTGCGTCATGCTCGTTTCTACGTATAGAAAAAGCCCCACTTGTCTGAAACCTCGCGTTCCATATCCGAGCAATCGCTGGTGGATTTGTTTATCCGCACGAGCGCGTTATTTGGAAAATAATCGACGTTTCCAGGTATGAGGTGGCGATCGGTTAAAATTAATACGAAAATAACGATATTGCTCCGGATATTGCGCGTGTCTGGTCAAGTATCATTACGACTATCCGAATCAAGTTCAATTTGGCCACAGAAATTCGGATCGTAATTTCGTATTTCCTTTGTCTTTATCTTCGTGCGCGATGAGAAAGCTATCGATGGTCGGCACGGAATAATTTCGTCGAGTCTCTTGTTCGTTTCGTTATAAAGCGAAGTGAAGCATGACGGCTGGAAGGAATTGTACCGATCGATGTCAGTTCCGAAAAAAAATTGTACATCGGCGAGAATTTGCCTCGGCTCGAAGTTCTCCGAACCATTACCATCGATGGAAATCGAGCAGCACGATATTTCGACGATTCAATCGTCAGGAAGTCGTACACGATTCCGCGAATTACATTTTCATGTGTACCTCGTCAACTGTACTCACGTAATTATGTCATATTTTTGTACGCGTGAGAAAGTGTTTTAAAACTGTGTAAGCACAAAGGAAACGAGAGCAGGAGAGATGATTTTTTAGCAAAAGACAGCTTACGTAACGCGATTGGTTGAAAAACGTGACGGAAGAAGGTGTTTAAATTTCGTCGAAACCTTCTCACAATCGTCGACAAGCTTTTTGTTTGTTACACGCCTTACCACGTTTGGCAGGGGAAATCGACGAACGCTCGAGAGAAAAGCGTTCGTTATGGTATAGCACGATAAACGTCGTATCGTAGCGCATAATTGTTTGTGGTCGTTAAGCAAAATCTTGACCGACGGCGCGCGCCAGAACGAATTAAATCGAGTCGTAGACAGTGAAAGCGACGTTCGCTGAATTTTATATCGATTACGGAAGTACGTTTCTTTTTTTTTTTTTTTTTCTACAAATCAGGGAAATGGCGATAAAAACGATCGAATAACTCATAAATGTGAACCGGCGAAAGGCGCGTTTAAATTGAATTTAACGGTTCGTTCAACAATTTTACCCAACGTCACCTGTCATATATCCTTTTGGCTTTTACGGAGTGTAGGAAATCGCGACGCGAACGATTTAACGAAGACAAACAGCTGGAACAAAGAAGCGTAATCGTTGCTAATTAAATTTCGTTCGATCTTACCATCTCCGTAATTTGGTGGCAAGAGCCGGCCGTATCTCGTATTCGCCATACCCCACGTGGGATTGCGTAGATTGTTGCAAGATCCATCGTACGTTCGATATCTTGCTTTTTCGCAAACTCGCGGGAAAGCATCTCCGCACCTGATCTCTCGATGAATATCGAACGTCGTGTTTCGTCCAACGTCGAACGATACGCTTAATAAAGTATATGATAAAGCGAATTTAGTTCCATTTACACGCGTACTATGATCGCCAATGATTTGTTTATAATACGTACCTACTCAGTGGCGAATTAGGGGAATACGTATAGGAAGAATAAGGAAATGGATCATACGTATTTTGAAAACCGTTCGTGTAACTGAAGGTATAGGTCGTTTCCGATCCTTCCAGATCCGACAGTTTCTCCTTGTTTGCTGAAAGAAAGATGAGATACCGATTAGAAACTGAATTGGCTAATACGCGCGTTACGTGACTGGATTTTACTTTTCACGACTACTTTGAATTAGTTAACGCGATCCGTTTGGATTTAACATTAATTAGTAGGTTACGTAAAGTTCGACTGTAGTAACGTTAGATCTTACCGATACAGCGAGACACGAAAATTGTTCGCGTACCGTCGTTAACCGCGTTTCCTTCGACAATCGCTTCCGAAACGGGAAAGCAGAAAATGCAAATATCACAATGCGCCAAATATATACTCCGTGGCGCTCGTGTTCGCGTACCGCGTGAATTACCGGTTGCCGGTGATCCGCGGCATTTACCGGAAATACGATTTTCACTAAAGAGATCGAAATATTATTTTCGATACGATCAAGATAAACGCGAAGAATCGAGCGATCGTTGGGCGATAATTTTGCTTCGCGACTTGAGCGAGCCATATCTAGATCGAGAACGCGAATTTTACATTCCCCAATACGTATCACGCTTGTTCTATACTCGCCAGCAGTGTTTCCATTACATTCCACGCTATAATCCCTAATTAATATTCCGGTTGATATAGCCCTATCGATCAATTAATATCCTCCGCGTTGGCCCCCATCTCTGTGTCGATCCGAGAGCGCGTTGTAATTGAATCGTGCCTTTCGATCCGCTAATTCGTTTCCCAGCTCGTTTACCCGGAACCTCGGTAACCAGCGCGTAACAGCGATCATTCTAATCAGGATAAAGGGATTTATTAATACCAGCGTTATCGTGTTCCTCGCGTATCGACGCAAGTACTTACGCATTAGGTGTACGTATTAATCGCGTTTTCTCGCGATAAAGATGGATCGCGCTCGTTCGATTTCTACCTATTTCTACCTATTCTACTTACAGCGATGTATGCGAGTATACTTGTTCGATGACACTGGCGAATTTCTTACGCGTTTATCTCGCGCGTACCATCGAACCGGTAACTCGCGCTACATGGAAAATCGTAGGGATTCAATGTCGACGTAATAGATCGTGAAACACGCTCGTTGCTACGGGCCGATGCCTTTCACCGCTTTTAGCCGGAACGATAAACGTTATACGAACGAGACGGATCTTATCGATGCTGCCGCAGCCAACTCGGCAAATGAACGAACCTAGTCAACCGCGTACGTTCACTACAGGGCACTTGCTAAACTCTTGGCCGAATTTGAATTTCAATCAGCGCAGCGAGTATCGCTTTGGACCGTGGCCAAATTGCTCGCGCCCTGTTATTTACGCCGTTGTGGATGCTGCACCACTGTCCCGTGTCCCGTGCCCCGTGTCCCGTGCCCCCGTGTAACGCTTTGATTTACCACGAGCGAGTCGCGCGAATCTGCCCTCCCTCGCCCCTCCGCTCCGCTGATAATATCCAGTTACGCGTTAAGGATATCGCGAGCTAAATATCATAGGAACTTTAACTTTCTTTCGTTTCTAAACGTTAGCACAGAAACGTTTCTCGAGGGAATTATCGATATTCCGGCGTACTGCTTAAGGAGACAATCGTTCTCTATCTCGCCACAGCGATTTCTTCTTTTTAACTGCCACTTGTTGCGCAATGAACGCGTTTGCCCTAGTTCCTTTCGCTGCGTGCTCTTATCCCTTGCCTTGATTTATCGACGCTTTAATCGCCGTTCGAGAAAGCAGACACGATGTACGAACAGAACGTCGTCTACTAACGCTTTGAAGGAACGCGCGCAAAAGCGCGTCGTTCTTTTTCTTCTTCTTTCTTCCCGCGTTCCTGTCCCTTGACCCGATTCGCGCCGTCGTTTTAATCGATCTCGGGAAAAGCTGGAACCCCGCGGAGAGGTAAAAACACGCCGAGCATTGCGAAACGCGCATAAATGTTTAGCATGTTGCCGATATTCCAAGAAGTAGAATGTCGCTTCATTAGGCAGACACGACGCTATACAGTTCGTCCGAGCATGTACGCGTTAGTCGTGACTCGCGGTCAGTTTAAGTACGCGTTGCGATGAATTTGGATTTGACTTAATCGCGATATCGATCCGCGGTTTCTTTTTGCGCAGCACGCGTGCCCTCGATTATCGATTAATTATTGAATAAACCATTCGACGCAGCTGGAATTTTATTAGCATTTACATACAAATACGTGTTGTCAAAGTTCGCAATCTTATAAAGCGTATAACATATTCGATGTTTTCTTTACTTTCTACCCTCTTATTATCTTTGTCAATAATATTTCAGCATCTGCTTAATATCAATATTTCAAAGAATTTTTGGCAAGCAAATTAATTCGATTTGGCAAGATTTCCTGTAATCTTATCTCTTTAAATAAATATCGATAACTCGGTTTTTCGCTATTCGCTGACAATTCTTTTTCCTATCTTTGCTCCGGGAAACATAAATACCTAACGCGCACGTAACGGGGAACGCTTGGCATCGCGAAGCACATGCACGCGAGTGTTTAGTTTCTTTAACAACAATTCCTACCGTTCAACGTGCAACAATAGCACCTGGTTTTCTTCGAACGTTTCAAAGCGTCGATGAAACGTCACGACAATTTGTCGTGAGTCGCGAAAAGACCGCAGCGCAAATATAGGTTTACGATGCTAAATTGCGCTCATCGCGCGTCCAAGGTGATCATCGTTTGAGTTATTACGATCGCAAGCTCGTCGTCTTAAATAATCGAGGAAATGTCACGAAAATTCTTACCTGTATTTTCAGAGAATTTCTCGTCTCCAGACGCGATATCCTTGCCATTCACTACGCTCGCTTCTTTCGTTACTAACAGAACAAGGAAAGTTGTTGCGGTCCACCGTTCTATTCGTCCCTTCATGTTTCTTAAATATAGGTCGAGATCGTATTAAGAAATTCGTAACTGGAAGCTAAAAAGTATCAAAAATTACCATCGATTAATATATTTGTCCAAAGTATTTCTCAATCTATTACTATTGTATCGTTGTGAACGAAACAATATCAAACAATATACGAAAGTAAAATAGTAGGTTCGAATCGCATCTAAACTTCTATCAAACATCGATACGATCGAACGATCAAGGAAATATCGAATTTTAGTTATTTTCCGAGGTAACCGGTTTACGATACGCTTAGTTACGCGGTGAAAAAATGTCGCAACGACGAACGTTGTCCAAATACAAACGGAATATTTTACTTTTAGGATAGCATACACGTGCACGTAGATATACGCATGAACGCGTTTCTTTGCTTTGTCTTTCTATGCTTACGCGATTTTAAACTACTATTATTAAACACGAACGAAACAACCGAAACGGGATAACAAATTCTACTTTTTTCAAAGACTCGAGTAATAAAATATCACAACGTCGATATTTCGACACGCATTATACATATATAAAAGTTGAATTCCTCGAACGAAGAAATTATTAATATTACACGATTAAAATAGACGAAAATTTAATGAACCTAACGCGTGTAAAATGCCTGAGACACGTTTAGGTGCATCTTGTGTGCACGCGTTCGTTCAAATCACGTGTCACAGTATCCTTTGCATGTAAACAAGTAAGCCGGTTACAGTTTAGTGAGTTTATTCTCCTCCCATTTTATGAAATCGTAGTAAATGCCCATTTTTTTTTTTTTTTTTTTTTTTTTTTTGAAAATCGAACATTTGGAAACTGCTTCGGATTGTTGCAAGCTGTTCAAGCGCGTAGGAATCGATCTGAACGTGCACACTGATGCACGCAGGGACCGACCGAAATCGATCTGAAATAGAATAAACGACGAACCGCGAAATTGTACAACGATTAAAATTTTCTTCCAAGCTTTCGTCCAATCTATACTTCAAACTTCCAATTATAGACACAAGTATGAAACAAGCGCATGGAAGACTTTTAACGCAGGCATATTTCGTGTCACGTGTCCGTATGGAGGTTGGAAAACTGGTTTCATTAATATCGTAATACATCTGAGTTGTATATATATGCGACGGAAATAATTACGAGATTTCAATCCGTTATCCAACCGAATGTGTATCCTAATTACGGGTACACGCGACTGCGTTGTTTACGTTTCTGAAAAACATAGAATATTTCCACTATATCCAATTAAAGTTCCTTTTTATCGTCCAAATCTACAGAACAGAGTTCTACAGTTCTTTTGTAATTTAACAAATATTTCGCTTTCATAAGTCAACGTTTTTGATATCGCAATTTAACTTTATAACGCAAAATTGCCAGAGTTTGGACAAGTGCGATTTGCTATTGAAATATCGCACGCGTATTCGCCAGTTTTGTTTTGATTAATTATATCACCTACCGATAAATCGCGTATTTGCAAAACGAACAGTATACAGCGATTACGATACGGATTGTAACTGCGTAACAAGATCATCGTACCGGACACACGTTTACGTATAATCATTCTCTGATATGCTTTCCACGTTCGACAAGATCTCTCTCTCTCTCTCTCTGTCTCCCTATGTATTACGCTCAGCTACGAAAATACCGACCGAATCTCTATTCTCGCTTTCATATCGAGCATTTTTCTATCGAGATAAAGTCGCGTGGCTGACCAATTTTGCAGCAACGTCGTACGAGAAACTCGGTGACTCGTGGGCAACGTGGCGCGAACGCCTTCCGGTTGCACGTCGCACATTTTTTCGTGAAATTCTATCGAAACATTCGCGTATCCTTCGACGTACAAACGTATCCGAATCGTTTTAAGCTACGACGAATTTAAAAGCCTGTAGTCTGATGATTATTGCCATCGATCGGGATGCCGAAACTAAGGAGAATGGTCGTTGTACAGCGACTGCGGACGAGCAGAAAGATTTCACTTCATCGCGTATAATTGATCGCGTTGTCACGCATCTTACAGAAAATGCCGAAGCCGTATCGCGTCAATAACGATCGCGAGGTAGAGTACAAATCGTTAGCGTTTAAAGGATTTTCTTTATAATTTTCTACAATTTTTACAATGTAAAAGAAGAGACGAAAGTATCGACCTAAGCGATCTATGCTATAGGAATTCGCCGGTTCTCCTCGTCGACGCATTGTTTCGGCAATGCGATGCCGAAGCGAAACCTGTTCTTCGTTTATGGAACTCGATCGTTACGAGTTTCTTTTTTTTTTTTTTTTTTTTGTCTAATCGATTTCTCGTCCGATCGATGAAACGAAAGGCGAACTGACAAGGTAATTGCGACGAGATAATTTGTATCACGCAACTGGACACGCTAAATTACCGGAGTTGATTCGTAATCGGACCTACTGTTTCCACGATGAGAAATGCTGCCTCGATTTGTTCGTTCGGACTTCGGAAGGTACCGCCAAGTTACGCTACTAAAACGAACAGACGGTGGTAACGTCGTTATGAAAATTAGGCAGGGAAACGTTTGCCGAGTCAGAAGTCGGAACGAAATCGAAGCGTGAAACGTCTTCGAGGATCGCGAAAAAGCATTGAGAAAGAAAAGAAACGCGATACTCCTGCATGGAAAAACGATGAATCGTTCGTTTCGTTTATTATCCGACGGATCGCGCGAATTTGACTCGTTAAATTACGTTGGCGCTCCAAGTTCGTAACGCGATCGTCGATAAATTACGTGACTTCGTGCGAGTCAACGTGCGTTACTTTGAGCAGCAACTGCGTCTAAGATAAGCACGAACCATGTCCAACCTGTGTACAAATACTCGGTATGTTTCACCGACCAACGAAGTTACGGCAAGCTTGCGCCAACTATTAATCTTACGGGAAAAGAAAAAGAAAAGAAACGAAAAAAAAAAAGAAAAAAAGAAAAGACACTTTCTACCAATTCATAAATATACCGAGCATATCGCGAATCGGTTAGATTTTAAATCAGGGTCACGGAAGCTAAATCCTCGATTTAACCAAAGAAGCACGAAAGCTAAAAAAAGGCAAAGCCGGCACGCGCGCCGCGAAATCCCACTTTCTTCGTTCGCTTTTCCGCGAGGAAATTTGCCACGCGTTTTCACGCTAATTAACAGCTCGACGTTTATAAAGTTGCATTAGGCGTAATTGCGCGATTACGTAAAGCGATTTCCATTGCCGCGAAGGTTACGAGTTTCGCGCCAGTTATCACCGTGTTTCGATCAATGTCGTATTCGCGACTCGGCAACGTCCTCGGCCCGCGGAACATGCAAATGCAATGCGAGTTTTTCACGTTTCCGAATCGCTTCCAACAAATTCGATTAATTAACGTCGCGGCGATACGAAACAGCAGGACGGAACAAAGAAAGTCAGCCTCGATCGTTGATTCGCTGTTTCCGTCCACTGCCATTGCGCGGTCGCTTTACGATACTCTCGAAGGAAGTCACGAAATCTTGCGCTACTTTTCGCTTATTCAGAAGCAACCGGAAGTGCGCTGCTAAAAGGAAGAGAACCATTGTCCGAGGTATATATGCACGTATCGTGGAAAGTCGATGGCACAGCGTGGAATTTTTTGTACGAAGAGCGGGATAAAAGTCGAAAGGAGTCTTTCGAAATTGTGGGAAGCGTCGCGACGAGACGCAAATTCTTTAGCCGTCGCGGACGTGGACGTAACGTGGTCTTTAAAAAATTGCCGGATCTAATAGTCGGCGGATGCTTTGGGAGCGCGAATTTTGAAAATACGATATCGCGTTATAACGAGCTTGGAAGTCGCTTCGCTTCGCTTTAACGACGACTTACCGGAAAGGATGTTGCGCGGATCAATAGGCCTGCGACGTACAAATTTGCATCGAGGCAACGCGGTTTCTTAATCGTCTACCTAAAAGGGATTGCGAAATTGAAGAGTAGAGCGCGTGTTGGAAAGTTTGTACGAGTTCGTGTAACCTTGTAATATTAATATCTCGGCTATGTTATAATTATCGTAATTGGAATAAATTATGATAAATTGTTTAAGAACGAAGGACGCGAATCGGCGTCCTCGACTCGTGATCTAACTCTTCCACGAAGAGTACAACCGTTTTCATTAAGTGGAAGTTAAACACAGTTAGAGAACAAAGTACGAAAAGTTGGAGTAAACGAAGAGCAAGAACTTTTCTTCGAGGCTTCTTCCGCGTTACAAAACGGTACTACAAAATAGTACGTTTACCCGATGATCGAGTAATCGTAAACGAACCGTTCATAGAATGGCAGGAGTTTCTAAGCGAAACGAAGAGTGTTCTTTTCCACGAACATTTACGACCATTGCTTCTGATAAACGCGTAAACGTAAATCGCATAACCTTAAATGCATTCGGCGACCAAACGAACGCGTCTCTGTTCTCTAGCTGTTTCGACAAGAGAGATTACGAACGATACACGCGCGAAAGAACGAACAGTTCGATAATTTCTGGCCGCCAGCAGCTTTACGATTATCGGTTGATCTGATAGCTGAATTCTTTTCTTATCGTCCGATGATAACGTTCCGTATCATTGGAGCTTTGATCGCTTGAAAGTACGAGCAACGATCGTCGATTCTTTTTCTAACGGATGCTCGAAACTTTACACTCGCGGCTGTAAAAACCTTCCGACGATCCATCGGTAGTTATCCGTTTAATCGAAAATATAATTGACGGATCCGATCTCGTCGCTTGCCTGCCTCGAACCGTGCAACTAATGAGTAATTATACACTTGTCGTTGCAAGCAATTACGTTCAAGTCGTAAGCAGCGAGCTCGCCGCGACACGCAGCTGTTTACCCGAATAAAAGCATTATATCGTACGACACCTCCTCGTACAACAACGAAGCGACTAATTATAGGTCGACTTGTCGTTAATTGATCGACATGGACTACGCGATTATTACGAGGTACAATTACGATCGTCTTCGTTCGTCGTTCGATTAGAAATCGAGGGGAAAAAGGCGAGCCAGGAGCTGGCCATTTCCCGCTGACATTTAATCTCGCGATATCCGTGATCCGTCGAAGACCAACGAGAAGGCAGCGACCGAACGAAAATTCCGGATATCATTTGCGCCACGCCTATACGACCAACAAGCGACGACCGTATAATCGAAGAGCGCTCGTATTTTTACCCATCGATCGGTCTCGATTGTTACGAACGAGTTTTGCCGATAACGCAAACGAGTCTGGTTTGGAAACCGCGATAAACGGCAAACGACGTCCGATGGCAGATCGAGAATCCACCTGCTGCATTTTCCGCGGTCGGAAATCAGAACGGGGTTCCTCGACGAGAAACGAGGTATCCGCGACAGATACGCGATACGCGGCACAATTTGTGTCCCGGTTCTTTCTCTTTTTTCTTCGCAATTTCACGATTCCCCGACCGCGTGATACTTAATCACGAGAGGATGTAATTACACGCTGGCAAATTATCGATGGCGACCGTTGTCATTGATCGTACTTATTCCTCGCAGCTGGTTACGCGTCTTCGGTTCGAAGCTGTCGCTGAAGTTGAAAATGGGTCCAAGCGACGATCTACTTGCTCGGTGTTCGCGTCTTTGCGTGCCTGTATCGAATGATTTTGAAACGGAGTGCTTTTTTTTTACTGTTGTTTATTCGTTGTTTATTCAACGATCGTTGCAACGTCCACGAGGAAATCGAGAATCTTCGAAATCCAGGGACGATATCGTAATTTCCAAAATATAAGAATTATTCAGGATTTCGAGAGAGACGTTTTCAAAGCTCCGTTTTTCCTTCTTTCTTTCTTTCCTTCTTTCCTTCTTCCTTTCTTTTCGTATTCGGATATTAGTCGTTGGACTTTCGCAAAATTTATTATGCTCGAATCGAATCTCAAAACCGGTGTGAATGATCGACGTTGCGTATTAATTTCACCTTGGAAGGGATCGTCGTAACAACTGTTAGAGAAAATTACGTAAAGTTTAGATAATCGCTTCTGGAAATTCGCGGCGTATGATCTAGTCCCATCGTTTAAAGGCCAACAACTTTCACGTTTGATTGGCCACCTTCGAAAAACCAGACGTATGTATGACAGAGCAGGAATATCATTGGTCGTTCGCGTGTAACATCCCGGAATTAACGTGGATCATCAAAGCATTTTCGAAAACAACTTTCACGCAGGCTCGACCTTCAAATCGTACCGAGAAAAGAACACGCTCTATGTTAATTCGAAAGCCGTTCCACGAATAAAATTCTAAAAGCAACGCGAATCATCCACGTACCGTCGCTAGAAAACCAATAGCCTCTTTCATACAGAGGCTAACAGTCTGCCGTCAAATCCTATTAACTACGCTTACGACAGCGAAACTAATAGAAAAATGATTAAAACGAACGCGTACTATTGCGCAATTATTTCCACGATAATTTCATACCTATTTCGTCACCATATTGTTCGAACAAGCAGGTCAACGAACAGAACGAGCAAGACACGCGTCCACGGAGAACGTCGAATTTCCCTAATTGCTCTACGAAGATCAAAGAAACGCTAATTCGCTAGTATAATAGGAAGAGAAAGTAGAAGATACGTTTGGCTGTGACTTAGACCACAGAAAGTGGAGTACGATCATGTGGTTAATTATTTCGCCTGTTCCTTCCTTATTTTTATTTTTTTTACAATTATAAAGACGGATGCGTAGGAAACTCTAATTCACGCGATGCAAGAGTTTGGCTGTGACTTCGACCACAGAAAGTGGAGTACGATCATGTGGTTAATTATTTCGCCTGTTCCTTCGTTATTTTTATTTTTTTACAATTATAGAGACGAATGCGTAGGAAACTCTAATTTACGCGATGCAAGCGTTTGGCTGTGACTTCGACCACAGGAAGTGGAGTACGATCATGTTTAATTATTTCGCCTGTTCCTTCGTTATTTTTACTTTTTTTTTTTTAAATTATAGAGACGGATGCGTAGGAAACTCTAATTCACGCGATGCGTTTGGCTGTGACTTCGACCACAGGAAGTGGAGTACGATCATGTTTAATTATTTCGCCTGTTCCTTCGTTATTTTTACTTTTTTTTTTAAATTATAGAGACGGATGCGTAGGAAACTCTAATTTACGCGATGCAAGCGTTTGGCTGTGACTTCGACCACAGGAAGTGGAGTACGATCATGTTTAATTATTTCGCCTGTTCCTTCGTTATTTTTACTTTTTTTTTTAAATTATAGAGACGGATGCGTAGGAAACTCTAATTCACGCGATGCAGGTCCGTTGGACGAATCGTTGCTTTCCGCTTGCTTCGAATAACTCGAACGCCAAGTGTAAATTCGAGGCGAGTCAGGTATCGTAGACAGCGAGTAGCGGATCGACCACGTAATTCATAATTGCAAATTTCGAATTAGAAATTATCCATTATCCCGTGAATCTTTTCGCGTTGTTGGTAAAACGAAAAACACGAAACTACGATAAGCGAGAGTTCGTTAAGACGTTCGTATGATGGTAGTCGATGCGATGGACAGGCCAGCGAAACGGAGCGGATACGTATCAAAAGCGGGAAGCGATGAAAAGTAATTAATGTTGCACGCACGTTCGATATGACAGTTTGAAATATTATTCTTCAAATGGAATTTATGTCTTTTACTGGTGTTACAATTTCACGGGTATTCGTATTTCGGCGTAAACATTTGTTTGCGCTTAAACGACGAGCTTTTGTTGCGCGATTTCGGATGTCCATTTAAAATAATATATGTTCCGAATAGAGCGGAAATCTTTTACTTAACTAATCGATCGATTCGCCGCGATGATACGCGATTATACGTACCTTTGCCACGTTGATCATTTAAATGGTCGGTAATCTTCCATATTAATCTGATATTGTTACGTTCTAACGAATATATCGAGATATTGATTTTGCGATTTTATGCGAGTCCAATTAAATTTATAAACTGCACGTTTGATTAAATCGGGCAACCCTGACGTTTCGATGGAAATTCGAAATTTCGATAGAAACGTTTAATTGCAACGTAGGAAAATACGTTTTGCTGTTGAGCGCGTTTCCTCTACGATTACGATCATGGAACCGAACGATGCATCAAAAATAGACACGCAACGAATCGACGCGACGGTAATTATAAGCGTAGGAAACGAATTACGAATGTTGCACGAATTATACAAATTTCCAGTTATACGGTAAGAAAAATTGGGCGGCACTCAAAAAATTATCACGCGCGCGCAATTGTATTTGTCGCATTATTAATTGCTCCGTGTGTTATATTTACATGCCATTGTGTCATATCTTACGATATCTACGGTAATACACGCTTAGGATTCAAGAAGCTGGAAACTTTCGAGGCCGTGTGTCGCGATGTTACGAGTTACACGAAACGCGATTGACTCTTACGGTATCATTTCGTGGAATCGTATTGTAAATGGATCGTTGGAAAGATGCGCATAAATCGCGGAAAAAGTTCGAACAGCTGGAATGAAAATTATAATTCGGCGTAACGTAGGACGAACGAAGATGGGCAATGCTCTTTTACTTGGACGATTTTCCTAATCCTCCATTCTCTTCGGCATATCGATGTAATTCACTTTTAAGAGACGAGATAATGAAATACCTGTTCGAAGGAGAATTTCAGCGAATACGGATAAGGCGTCGAATGGAACGCGCTCGTAGCTCAGCTCGAGCATTGTTTAATCTTTAATTGCTAGAATCTTCGCACGGTAGCTGCTAAAGTGACAAGTCCAAGGCGTTCTCTCTGGCATACTTGCAACGAGAAGATTTTTTTTCCGCAATTTCATCGATCTTGCTTAACAAACACGCTTACTAGACCCTGACGCAAATAAAGTCGAATGCTTGGAACGTTTTTCAAGTACGCGAAACGCTAGAAGCGAAGAGAGAATTTGTAACGTTTCATTGAACAAACGTATTACTTAAGCGAGATCAAAGTTTCCGAACTGAAGGAACATTTAACTTCTGAATTTCTTCCAACGTTAAGTTATTTACTCGAAATGGACAGGTCTTCGATTCGATACGTCTGATTCCACGTTAGAAAGTAAATCGCTGTAAATTTACCAGTCGTTCTAACGTTCGTTTCGATAGCTTGTCAGCTTCTCGTAATTGTACGAGGCCGTGCGATGTGACAGCGCGACGAGGATAGGAGAAGAATCATCTATCAGGAAGAAAAGGAAAAAGAAAGCGTAAAATAAAGCTGTCGCTTGACGTTAGTGGCGCGTTCTTTTTCCTATCAATTCGGAGAACCTCTGTCCAACGTCGATTTCATCATTCTGCTCAAACGTGGAAATACTTGTACGACGAATCTTCGATACGTTAAAGAGTAAGATTAACAGAGGTAAAATCGATGATAAAATAAGAGAAATATCTAGTATATCGAAAAGACGCGTATTACCTTCAAACGTCGGAAAGGAAACTTTACACGCTCTATCCGGAAAGTAAATTCTATCCGATCGAAGATATTCCGCTAAATCATACAAAGATGAGAAACTCGATCGATCTTGAAAAAAAAAGCGTAGAATCCACCGAAACGTATCCGTCGTATTGGCAACTTTGATACGCGGCGAAAGAACAATTTGCGAACGAAAAATGATCGCGTCGCTATCGAAAGTCGAAATAATGCTCGTTCAACGGTACAACGAATAATGGGTCGATGCGCGCGGAAAATTTTTGACTGCTCGAGAACACCGAACCTTTTAGGCCAGCTGGAACCTCGTTCGAGACGCACTAAATCGGTAATATTGAAACGAAACTTCACTTAATACGCGGTTTCTGCCAATTCTCGGGCAATATTCCAAATACGTGTTGGCAGAACGACTGAACGAGTGCGAGATATGAGCCGAACTTTATAAATGGTGGAGAAAGTGCAGGAGTTACGATCGTAGATCGGTAGGTACCCCACGCTGTCAAAAGCTCTTGGTCTACAAAGATTTTTAGCACCGCTCCAACCGTATAGCATTCCGATGATTAATACTCGCGTTTAGAAAGGATCACAGTTTCTGACGATTTTATTTCTTAAACAGATCGCATTGTAAAAACGCTGAATAACGTAACGATTGATTTTCCGAGCGCACGCTGTCGCTTGATCCTTGCCGGGATAAAGGCACCGACCGGAGAGTTTCTTCGTATCGCTTGCTCTTTAAGCGTTTTTTTTTCTTTTTTTCTTCTTTTCTCGCTACTTTTTTGAGCGAAAAAGTCTTGTACCAAGGCTGCTGAAAGATCGCGGCAATGACAGTCGTAGTTTGCAAAGAATGTTTTACAATTACAGCGTGTTCAGCAGCCGTGAATGCCGCAAGAACTTACAAGCTTCGCGTTTCCAAATCGATCAACGCGCGATCTTGTTCAACCATCGTTGCACACATTACTAATTTTTAGAATAAGATTACTCGTACTCGAGAGGCAGAAGTAACAACTAAAATCTAAAATGAAAATTGACTCGAATGTTGCAGGTATCGTGGCCTTCGACGCGCCGCCAGTGCCTGGAAGGACGTTCGAGACACCTAGGAAGTTTCAGCCCGATAGAAATTAATGAAAATTTAAGGTGAACGAAGGATTACGCTCTTGTTTACAAATATGGTGTACGACGATGATCGAAGCAAAGATCGCAACGATAAGAGGGAATATGCGGGGCTACTGCGCGAAGGAAAAGTCGTATAATAACGTTCCGTCTTAACAAGACGATAAACATATTTATCGGCGGAGAATCGTATAAAATGTTCTGTTATTGCGAAACGTGGAAATTCAGTCGACCGTATTGGAAGTCTCTATCAAAGTATAATGGGGTTGTTTGTTAGGCAGTTAGATCAGCACGATGTATCACGAGCGAATCGTAAATTTAAAAAATGTCCGTGTATATGTATGCTCGATGTAAAATTCATGCGTTCGTTATTTAATACGTGGTAAGGATGAACTCGCCTCATTGTTCCTCTGTCGACTATGCTGAGAAAAAAAGACGCGATCGTCGCTCGTGCAATTCCCTTTCGTCTTGGGATCTACTCCTTCTCCGTATAAGAGCCGATATCCTCGCTTTAACGATTCAACGTAATAACGATCGATCTAAAGAGAAATTGAGGAAATAGAAACGAGACGAGGTGTTGTGGAAACCGTCGTTCCACGTTTCTCGCCTACCGCGATTTCCACTTTTATGAAAATCGTTTTCGCTTTCCATCAATTTATACTCCCTGTATCAGTCATAAACATATGCACGCGACGATGGTGTTTAAACGAGACAGAGACGCGGTCGTAGTTTCTAGACATCCGTACTTACCGCTTCTCGTGCGAACTGACTGCGGATTTTGGCAACTGACGGATCGCCCTATTCTAGGTCTAGGCGCGTCTCGTGTGCTTGAGCGCGCGAATATTTCGTTTATAACTGGTATCTCGATTCGTTGTACGGATTTGAAGTTTCGCGTCGTATCAACTCTTTCGACGAGTAAATCGAACCGCAACGCGCAGCGCAACTGTTGAAATAAACCGAAGCTAGGTATACCACATAGTATGCAACAAGCAATAAGAAATGCAAAACAATGCAAAAGATAAAAAAAGGAAGAAAGAATTAAACGTTTATAAATTTGTATGTGTTATTCCAATTGTCATTACGCTGGCATGTTATTATCTAAATTGCGATAAAAATATCATTCACGTCGATGTTTGTCCCTGTTGCGATACGCTGTGTCTGTTACTGTTTTCGCGGTATACTCCCATTATTAAATTAAAACATATCCCATCGATGTGATTTTGGGCGATAGCGATTTCTTTGTGGCTCCTGCCGCTGCTTCGTAACTTATTCGCAATGTGCTCCCCGTAAACTAAAAACTCATCTCGTTCCGAACCAGTTTCTGTCTTTATACGTTTGATAGTCTCCTCTTGGCCGAAGTCGTTCGGCGTGCTCTTCCTGGCGCTATTTATTTTCGCTTCTGGAAACAAGAGTCTTGAATTCTTAGGTGTCGCGCTCATGTACAGATTTTCTCCGTACGTCGCTTTTGTGGAAAAAGCGTCGACGTCGTTCGATAATTCGTCCGCTTGAACCTTGTCCTTCTACAAAAAGCAACGATGGTATTTCTATTATTATTATTGGAAGAACAGGCTTGTAACGAAAGAAGAGTAGGAAGAGATATCGCATATTTCATTCTTAAAACGTTAAGCGAATTTCCTGTATCGTTCTAGAAATTCAGCCAATACGAAATCGATACGCGCAAATAGTAATTGATCGTACTTAATCCTCCGGCAAAATAAATATCCCTAGACGTTAAACGGTATTCCTTCCTTTCCTTTGTTTCGCAAAAATCAAACCGATCAATTCGTAAATAATAGTGTCATTTAAGTCGGTACACTCACTTCGATAATTGGCAGTAAAAACGACAAGGCCTCGTATCCGAACCACGCTGCTCTCCTCGAATAGGACGCGCTTCTCTTTAAATTCACTGATTTCTTGTGTTCTCTACGAAATTGGCACTTTAGATTGGAAATTTTTTTTTCCACTTCGCTGGCGCTAACTTCATACTTTTTTGCTAAGCAGTCTATCGCGACGCTTTTTGCCTTTCGATTTCTATACTGTTCGCTCTGTATATTCCATAAACACTCGTTTACCTGCATATCCTTGATAAACGACAAAACCTTTTTACTCGGCCACATGGCGATCGGTGAACTGTGTCCGCAGATACTGCGTACAAACGACAGACTGTGTTCGTAGATACTGCGTGCAAACGGTAAACTGTATCCGCATGTAGTCGGTCGCTAGTCCCTTGCCCTGTACTTCGACCAAACAAACCATTGTTTCATCCGTACGTTTACTGATTATCCCGATCGCGTATCTTGTCCGTGGACTATGTTTGCAGACGGACGATGATTGTCCGCAGACGCGTGTCGCAGCCAATCAGCGTCTGTCTATCGGCACATGGTGCACGAATCACGGATGCCGATTGGCTGAGACGCGTGTCCGCGGACAGTTTCTTGTCAGTGCAGACTTAGCTTAAGGTTCGACCACGAACCTCGTCTAGGCTTAAGCCTAGTCCAGATGGACGTACAACTTTTCGCGACTGTGTGCATACATTGTAAACCCGAGGAAAATCCACAGAAAGATGTATGTACGTATTTGTGTATGTACATCGTCCTGGCTGTCAGCGTGCAATGTACGTAGACCGTCTACAGACAACGTGTGTCAGTCTAAACTGAGCTTCATGAATAATTGTTTGCAGGCTCTTTACAGGCTGTTTATTTTACTGACTGTATCGATTTGCGCGCAAAAATACCGTTGCTTTTTTCAACGTCGAATTTCCAACGCTATATATATATATATATATATATATATATATATTTCTAGACATATGTATATATGCGTTGTTTTCAAAATATAGTGGTATCCTTCGTGGAAGAGCAATGATTTTTCCGCGTCTCGTATCACAATATATTCCACTCTGTGTATATTATTAGATGTATACTCAGGCGTAATGCGTATTCCGCTGCTTTAAAAAATAGTGGTACCCTTTGTACGAGAGTAATGATTACTCCACGAGTCATGTTTCTCAATGGATACGTGTGTATTATTAAATGTACATATCGTACGTGCATGTAAGTATACATCCGGGGAAAAATATCCATTCTGCTGATGCACGAAACACACGAATACGAGAGTTATATAAAAAAAAAGTGCACAGAGAGAATGCAGGTAATAACAAAATATAAAAATAACCGACACGTTAGGATAAGATTTTTATTTTCGAAATTCGCAATACGATTAATCCCGTTCTTAATCGACGTTGATCAAACTTTCAATCGTATTGAATTCCGTAAGTACAGTTAATTCTAATTACGTACGAAACGTTCAACAAGATTATTCTCTTCTTAAAAGCTAATCAGTCATACTCCGTATACTCCTAAAAGTACTTCAGTCGTTACAATCATGCAAATCAACGTAAACGCTGAGCAGAGTTTCAACGGAAATTAATTTTCAGTAATAATAAGAACGATTAGGAGAAGGAAAGGTTGCGAGCAAATTCGAAGAACGCGGGTGATTTGAAATCTAATATGAAACATAATCGATATTCAACAGTTCCGATGTATCGGCTCGAGCGAAAGACTCTAGAATCTGTCAATTTAAAAACGATACAGCCGTAAGAATCATCATGCGAAGAAAAAAAGGATGTAATTAAACTTTAGCTAATATATTATAATAATATATTACGTAAAAAGTTTGATTACACGATATATTTCCTTAAAAGTATTATACAGTATCCTAAATCTTATTTCACGATATGAGTAAAAACCTCGTACTACATAGTTAGAAAGATATTGTGCACCAGATGTATTGCTATTCTTTTAATAATTACCAAATGATCTCGCATTTTCTGCTTTTGTTCCGCAACACTTCCATCTTATCGTAAACACGTTAAAACCCCTGAAACACTACTTCATTCGATACATGTAGTAAGAGAGTACCGCGTTCGTCTGTTATAATATCGATTATTCTCCCAGGACTTATTGCTCGTTCCAATTCTCATCTTTCCGTCTTTTAATCCATCCAATTAAACTAATTCTTGTCGTATCGCGATAAGACAACTCGTCGTCTTTTCCTTTCTTCCTATGTAGATGAGTGCGACGAGTCGATTAATTTAAAATTATCGGCGCGTTTTACTTGATACGTTCGATCCGCTCTACGTCATTTCCTTAATATTCTATCGTGTTACTGCATCGTGGTATCACGTTATACTTTTGTTTTTAGAGAGTTTTGTTCGTTAAGAGTTTGCAGCGTATGCAAGGGCAAATCTACCTTGACGCTTGATAACGCTATAAACGTCGGTCCCCGGAACGCTATGGGGGCACCAAGTCCTTATCAAAAAAAAGTAGCAAACGATTAGAATTACACAAAGTACATTTGCTGCTGTGCGAATAAACTGCGATAAAAATTCGAGCTTGGCTAAAACGATATTCGTTGAATCAGCATGTATAGTCGTTCGAATATTCTTTTCACTCGAGTTCTGGAAAGTTCCTACGTTTCCTAGAACGCGTGAAAAACAATCGAATCGAACGAGACTCTCTTACCATAGGAATTATTTTAATTATTACATATGAAATTAATACAATTCGCATGGCACGGTAGATTAGCCAAAGCATATCTAATAACCTGAATATTAATTTCCCATTGGTTTAACAAACATCGCTTTAGCCAGGTTACATCGTTGAAGATTTGATCTAACTCAGGGGCTCCAAAACGATTGTTAGCTCCCCAGAGGTCCCCAAAGAGTTAAATCCGCCACTGAATGTATGAATAGCTAAACGTCGTACAATGTTTCAAAAATGAAATAATGCTTCGCTATCAAATATATTAACTTACCAAAAAGTATGATTCTTTGAGAGCTGGGAGTTTTTTGATGATATAATCGTACAATATGGAAATTATCGTATTTTTAACGAGCTAACATCGGTTGGCACTAGTTAATTAATAGTCGAATTTAATTAATATTCCGATTAAAAGTCTAATTCAAAAAATTCTGCCAATAAATAAACTGTCTTCGATATTGTGATAAAACGAAGAAAGGATATTTGCTTTTATTTTCCAATAATTTCCATGATTGTATTAAGATAGTGTATGTACTTTAATAATATGTACGTTAAAATAAGAGTATATATGTAAAATAGAAAAATTACTTCGTACAAAAAAATGCGACTTCGAAGTATATATTCAGACTTTTAACCGTTTTGTGATTGCAAATCGACTTGGATTTCTTAACGCCAGATCATTTAAAAAATAGAACGTCAAATCGCGATGGATTGGAGCTTGGTAAACAGGAAAACTCGCTCGTACATTCACTTGCGTATCTCATACAACATTCAAGATATCATGCCGCTCTGGTTTACAAAAATAAACTCCGTCTGTAGCGTTTGCATGTGGAAACATGCGGAATAAAGAACAGTATAAAAACCGAATTCCTGGCTTTTTCATTTTTTCATCGTGAGGAGGAACAAATTGCAAAGAACCAACAAATAAAACAAACGCGACAAATAAAGCACGAACTCGTAGAAGAATCAGGAGCGGTTTACCATGACGCTAATGGCACTATATGCATCGGAACTCGGAACGCTATCGGCCCCAAAAGTGCTCGTCAAGAAGATCGATAAATGATCGTTAAAATTACATAAAATACAATTGCTAGCGTGCAAAAGACCGGAGTAAAAATTTTCGCTTGTTCCGAATATTCGTGATGCCCATCGAGCACTCGAGTTTTCAAAGATTCTTGCGTTTTCTAAAATATATGAAAAACAATCGGGTCCAACGAGACTCGCTTACCATGGAAGTTTTGAAACGCAGTTTTCGACTGGTCATTGTGCAGTGTGCGTATTTCGATTAGTAGCGTACAAAGCCAATATTTACCGTCTAAACGAATATATTTTGACAGATCAGCCAAAGGATCTCTAGACGTAAATATTAATTTCCTACTAGTTTGACATGCATAGATCTAGCCAGGCTACGCTTTCTTAAATTTGGTTCAGCATAGGAATCCTAACATAATTATTAGCTTCAAGCCACTAAAAAGGGAATGAAATCCGTCACTGCGAGCAGCATGATCTAGTAAACATCCGTCGCTAAGAAACAAACATACTCGTAAGCGTAGGATTAACAAGGTTAGCGTATCTACGACTTCTAGGTTTTTACGCGCGTGCATTCTCGTGTAACGATAGATAACTCCGTCCCACGTTATTCCTAAATTATTCTAAAACGCCTTGCCGTAATATTTAAATGTCTATCTGAAATCTGAAGTCATTTCCCCTCTATCGGACGACAGTCGGTTTTCTGTTCTTTTCTCTCGATCGACTTCACATATCGTAGCACAGCCTCCGTAGCGTGCCCACTTAATCGACTAGTCACGTGTATTTGATGCATCTTGTTTTACTACATTATTGTTTGTTTGTTTAATCAATGTTCGCGTGGTGTGCATGCTACTAAATTGTCTTATTTCCCTTCATCGTGCCCGTTGTTCGATGTTCGACCGCACTGATACACGCGGCTCTTCGGCAAAAACTCTCTGCCTCATTTTCTTTATCCCGATCGCGTTGATAACATCACATCGAGATTAGGATCGAGTCAGTCGCTGGTATTCTCTTGCGATCTGTATATTACGCCCGTCCCGCGATCCGGGCAAATCGATGCGGCAATGTGACCAGCCAATTAAGAAGAAAAGTTCAACGATAGGCCTTGGCTCTTTCTGCCCAGGCAAATAAGTCCACGCTGGGGATCGCTTCAAACATCGTACAGGATCTCAACTCGTTTCTAATGAAAAATGTAAAATATGCATATGTTACTTGTTTGATCAAGAGTTGCACAAGCTAGATTCCACACTTTGGCAATGTATTATTCTCTTATGATATTATCCTGAACTAGTAAAATAATACTTAGTAAAACAATTGGATATCAACTTACCCTGCTTGTGGTCGGAGGAATACATTCGGTTGCATTTCTGTGATGTTGTTACCATTATCGCAGAATATTCTTGCCAATGTTACATTGCGTATTTCTGCCAATTGTTCTGCGATACAAATTTCAGCGCGTTTAGAATTTGCCCTCTTGTAATCATATCGAACGTTCACGATGATTTCAGAAAAATTATTTCTTACCAACTGTGAAAGGTTGCGGCTGATTTGCAGAATCGTAGAAATATCTGTCGGTGCGGCGAGTTCTGGCAAATTGTTCGGAGATCAAACAACGGAAAGTTGGACCTAATAACCCGTCCTCCGTTGGTCTCTCAGCCATGCCACCAATGATGAGATCAACGTCATCCGGATGGGCGTAAATTGTACGCAATTTCTTCGTCATCTGTTAACAGAATGAACAACAAATATTTAAAAAGTTCAAGTAATTTAAAAGTTGAGACGTTTCTTCCTTCTTTTTTTCTTTTGCCAAAAGTTGTTCATCATTTAGAAAAATTTCATTAAGACAACGAATATATATAAAGTGTAAAGATTTTGTTGGCGTATTTACCTCCAGTGGAATGTAATCTAGAAAATCATCGAAGCTTTTCGCAGCTGGAAGACCGCAATATTTGCGGTAATGATTGTATCCGGGTAAACCGTGATCACGGCCACGTTGAATATCCAAGCTGATAGCATCCAAACCCAGGCTGTCTTGATTTGTAGCGAACAGTTTGCTTGTTACCTATAAGACACGAATAATTTGTTCTTATCGACTTTGTTTTACACGTTAAATTTTCTGCTTTGGATAGTTTAGATTTTTTATTGTTTTTAAATCGATGGTTAGATCGAAGAAAACAAGGGCTAGAAGAGGTGCGCATACTTACGTCTTCGATTATGCTGACATCCATCTTCTGACTGCTCTGAGTAGCCATACCGCGCAGTAGACCATCGAATATTTCGTGCGACTCGATTACGTTTGGTTTATAAAAATATTCCGCCAATGAAACTGTTTTGTTGATCTGACGTTTATTGTCTGTCAAGCTGTAACATAAAGCCGTAAATAAAATCGTTAACACGCTTGTTAAATCTTGACTCTGTTGAAATATTACTACGTTAAATATTTAATGATCGTTTTATCTGCGACTAGTTTCTTATCGTCAACCGGCTAGGTTCTCCGATATTCACTATTTTCCTGTACCTACATATCTGCGCAATAAACATTATAATCGCTTAACGAGCAAAACATAGATAGAGAATAGCTAATGACGAAACGTTTCGATTTCTTAACCGAAGCGGTATCTGTTCTTGGATTCATGGATCCGAATAATTTAATCGGCATCGTACGAACGACGATTACACGTTCGATTCATTTTAAAATACAATATCGACTCGCCTTATCTCTCCTTGCAACAAGGAATTCATAAAACGCAGAGCTGCTGTCGCGACTTCGTTGCTGACTGCTGGCTCATCCTCGGAGTTGTAGTTACGGCTGTAGCTATTTCCAATGACGAGGCCAATAGCCCGAGTGTATCTCTTGCCCAGTAATATCGGCAGCCACTCTTTATACGTGATATGCTGAATTTCAGCAATTACTATACGCCTGGCTTCCTGATACAGTGTCTCGTCTGACCAGTGAGGATTCAGCTCGGCAAGCTTCCCGGCGATTCTGTTGTGTTCACGGTGCCAGATAGTGTGTATCGCAGCCAGTTGTGGGTGCGTATTTACACGATTATCACCTATAGCGAATCGAACAATATTTGTACAACGTTAAACTTCAACGGGGTGAAGAAAGAGAAAAAAAAAAAAAAAAAATGTACAGCATACGATTTATGCAAAAGAGAAGGAAATTTTCAACGGAGGAATTTCAACTATACGTTTTGTATGAGAAGCAGCGAGGTCTGCGCCGTTGCTCTACATGTTTAGTTTCTCGACACGGTCGACACGTTCGTTATTATTTTTTATCGCAAATCAAGTACAAAGCACGAACAATTACCAGAATCGTAACAGCCGTCTTTGCATTCTGAGAAGTTTTCGGCAATTGGCAAGAAATCGTGGTCGTTCCCTCTGTGGACGCGCAGCCGACCTCCCTCGAACTGGCGGAGCTTGCGAGATTTCTTCAACGTAGAACCATAGATCGTGGAACCATCCAGGAAGTGGCTCGCTTGATTCATCTATTATCGAAAATCACACCGTCGTATCCCGCACGTTCTGACGTTAACAACTTACGTCTAGCGTTTAATGGAAAAGTCGATTCACCTGTTCTATAGGACCGAAAGTACAGTCCGACTTAAGGACCGGCAACGATCGCACGTAGTTCATGCATCGTACGTAATGTTGGCCATAGACGGGGTCTCGATCAGGTACCATAATTGCGGAACAATCAGGATGCATGTATCGAGGAGACAAGGCATTCCCGTCTGATCGACAGCATGAGATCGGTTTTCCCGACGATACTGTAAATGACAGTAAATCAAGCGAGAACGAATATTTTAGTTACGGCCATAGAAAATACGTGGATTTAGTCTGACAGTCACAAATTTACCACGACTAAGAACAAATTGCGATTTTAAAGACTAATAGAACGTGGAATGGATATCAACGTATGACACGTATTAGAGTGTTTTCAGTGCGGTATACGTTAATGCGTCGAGCTCATCGATTAATCTTACGTCAGTCTCGTTGGTACGAGGTAGACTGCTTTGTAATTATTTCCTGCCGTTTTAAAACGCGATTTCCTAATCCTATAGAGCTTCGTGCTAGATCTCAGCTTCACGCTCTTAAAATTAATTATCTACGAAGGAAATATTAAAATCTTGGAAATTACTTCTTACTCTTTTTACTTTTTACTGCTTATTACTCTTTTCATAAAATAATAAAAATACCCTTCGTGTTAAATATCGAATATCGAAACACTTACCCATCTTACGCATCGGAGTATGCGAGATATCGTTGGCGATAAATTGCGCCCACTGTACGACCGTCAACGTTCTGCTGACATCCGATTGATCGTTGGGTGTCGATAAAGCCACGCTTACGCTTCTGGCACCTGGTAGCGGCTTTCTCATTTGTCCCATGCGTCTCGGTTCTTGAATTCCTGGTCGCCAAATGAAGCATTAGCCTCGCGTTTTATCTCGCGATATGTCGTCAAATCGGAGTAATATCGCAGTTACTTTTCGCAAAAGTGACGCTCAAATCTAGAAACCGGCATCGATATCGTACAAATTTGCTCGTTTCTGTTCGAACGGCATCGATGGACGAACAACGGAGCCGAAACGCGATGAAATAGTTGGAATCGAGACGTTACGATTACTCCGATTTCGACAAGGTCTTGCATGTGAGCTTCGCCTATGCATGTGAAATAGTGTTCGTACAGCGCGAGAGCGAGAGACAATTCGCGACTGATTTAACAATGCCTGATTCTGTATACCGAAATCGAGCTTTCGAATCCCTGCATACGAGAATCCCAAGCCTAACCGCGCCTATTAAAACCTGCCTCAACTTGCGACCAATTCGTCAGAGACCAATCAGTAGATGACATCTTCCGTCTACCGGTCTGTCCAACGACGATTGCTCTTGAAACGCGTACCGTTCGACCGGAATCTTCCGTTTCTCCTTCTTTTTCGTTATCGCGCGCGTGCCAACGCTGATTGATCCCTGGATCCACTAAGATGCGGCAGCTCTCGCGCTGCAGAGCAGCAGTACAAAATACTTGTCTTCTACTTATTTTGCTCGACATGACGTTCTGATGCGTTATCGACGAAACACGCGCGCTGAGAACGAATTAAAAAAAAAAAAAAGAAAAACCGGCTCACATTCGATTCTCTGTTACGACTACTGATTCTTTAGTTTTGCTTCTTTATTGTTCTTAAAACGATCACGTCGAGAACGCTCGCAGAAGGAATCAAGTGACTTATCTAGGTGATAGGCTGATGAAGGTGCCCAAGTGAGAAAATCAAACTGGGAGCGATCGTCTCAACGTCCTGTCGTGCTTTCTGTATACCGCGTATCTTAGCTCTTTGATGCGCGATAAATCGTGCCCATATTCTTTACGTCTTCGGATAAAAACATCGATAAACGCTAGGATCGTCAATAATACGTTCAATATACGTTTCACCCTGTTACAAGATCCTAGAACCGCCAATGACTCCCAATTCTCATTCGCTTGTCTCGGACACCTTTAACGAGACCCGTATACCGCAATCAACAGAAAATATTTGAACTAGTGTTACAATAATAAATATGATACATTATTAGGTATATCCGAATTAGATTACATACACATTCTACTGCTGGATAGAATCTCCCGACCGGGGCACCCTATTGTAGGCAGTATTATTCACTGCTACACTCAGGCATTTTATGCTCTATGTGCCTTATCGCACAACAACTGTAATGCAAATCACAGAATATAATTTGTTAAGCCAATCGACGAACGTTTTTTTTTTTTTCTGTTTTCCATCCATTAGCGCCCAGGGATCAGAGAGTGTGTTCGTTTTCATATTTACATATACACAAATGAGATACAATATATAGATTCTTTAAGCTGTTACTTTGCGTCTGTCATCTGTGTGATAAATATGTATGCGTGTATGATTCTCCTGTTTCGTTGTTTGTGATCGTATATACTTGTGCAAGGTGTCATTGTGAGGACTAGGTGGGTTAGTAGGTCGAGGCTGGTAACTCGCGTGCACCACCACGCAATTTGTAACGATATCCAGTCGTCAACAGGAAACGGTCGCCCGTTTTCCTCCGTTTCATCACAGAGTTTACCAATTTTTCGACTTTGCTCGACATCAACGGCCGACGAATGAAAGGAAGAGTCTGGAGAATGCAACGAACATGAGATGCGATGATACCATTCTACGTGTATCCTTGGTAAATGTAACGTGTCTTGTCTAAAAAGCCAGCAATTATGCAAGAAACCTGTTTGAAACCGAAGAATAGCCGACAGCCCTGCGATCCGTTGAAATTCAATTAATCGTGGCGGAACTTTCTTATCGTCCCGAGAATTATGCAAGAAAGTCCAGTGTAACGTCCAAGGTGTCCTAGAATTATCGACGTAAAATTCATCAAAATTACTTATATGGAAATACAAGAGCAACGTCCTTCGATTATTCCGCACAAACGCGTAACGACGAAGGTTCGAGTACAGCGAAGCGAGATGTACGAGGCACTCTGTACTTCGCGCGTCTATACTACGTACTATGTCTCTCGTCTCTTCTTGGTACGTCTCGAGAATTTATTTATGTATTACCGTTCCTGTTCGTACTATTTTCTTAGACGTTTCGTTACGACTACCGTGTTCTGATCGAAAATAGGGAAAGTTACGAGAGACACAGGTTCGACATGTTCCGAGTTTTCTGCGTTGCATGAAATATTCAGCGTTGCAACGAATGTCACGAAAGCGTAGACCTTTGAAAGAAGGAATTCTTTAGAAATTCTCGCGCGCTTTGTACGTACATTAACGCGTTCCAGAAATATGAAGTCACGTTCCGACTTTATCTCGAGTTTTGAGTACTCTTCTTCTTCTAACAAATACGCGATACGAAATACGCATACAGGGTACCTGCCTTAGACACGCAGATATCGTTAACGATACACGAGCAACAAACGTTTCAGAGAGAAGCTGAACGATTTTAAAGTAATTTTTCAGTCGCTAAATTTTTCCAGCTACATGCTTATTCACGTGGATGCGTAAAAGAAACTTCGCTCGAGTGTAACAGGCAAAAACGTTATAGTACATTTCTTGTCTACGATATGCGAATAAAAGGATCGTCGAAAGCTTCCTTGATCCAAAGTATAACTTTCTTCGCGAATTCTACCAACACGGTGACTGTTATCCGTAGAGTTTTCAGTTTTTCAACGTATTCGCAGAAAACTCCTTTTTTAATTACTTTCGTCGCAGCATCGTACAATTTGTTAACGTTGTATCGTACACGTCGATGACTCCCAAAGCACTGGACATACAATTTGCGTATTATTGCGCGAAAGTACCGAAACGTTTCTAACTCGTTTACGCGTACGACTGTACCAATGTAAGCCGAAAGTCAAGTCGATAGACAGACAGAAATAAAGATACGCTAAAACATTTCTAGGACACCCTGTGACAGATTGCACAGTTTCGTGCTCTCTCGGCACTCGTAAATGATCGTGAGATACGCGAGATACGTGCAGAGGGACCGATACATCGTCCCACAACGCAACAGACGAAAGTGACACATTCCGCAACACGATAGATGAAAATGCCACATTCCGCAAACACAAAAGATGAAAACGACACATCCCACGTCGCAAGATGCGTGTCCAGCTTATATAATATGTACAATTGGCTAACTGCGTCTCGCATTTATGCAGACAAGTACTACTCCGTTTCGTTGGTAAGTTTGAGGGGAGCGACTGCGCGCATCGCGTATAATCCGAGAACGTTGGTCGAAGGTATTCTTGTGGATCGTCGGCCGTTTCGACGCATACCAAATACAACATGAGATCGTCTGCCGAAGAATCTAGCACGGGAAAACCGGCAACGAGAAGAAACGATCACGTAGATAGAAGACGACAGAGGAGTCAGGACGGATACGTGAGAGGAGAAGAGGGAAGCGCCAAGCGACCAGAGGCTGCAAATAATTGTACCATTATTATTCCACACAAATAACGACGAGAGGCCACGAAACACGGTATGAAGAAGCGAAAATATATTTCTCGAACTGTTCTTTTGTCTATTTCCGTTTATCTCGCGCGTTCGAAAGCCCGGGCAGCGCGCGAACGTTAAACACAAGAGAAAAGCACGCGTCTCGCGCTAATAACCGATATCGCGAGAGCCAATCGAAAAACCGACGATTTAAAGAGGGCCGACGTAACAATTCCGACGTACCGGCGGATCGCGATCGTACGAAATTCTCGCGAGTTTCCATCGCACAAAATGGGGACGATATATAGCGAAATATGACAGACAAGTCCTTCTTTTTTTTTTTGTCTTTCTTTCTTTCTTTCTTTCTTTCTTGCTCTACTGATAGTCACACGGTAGGAAAAATCCTTACCATCAAAATATTGGGGGAAGAGAATTCTGGTGTACGCGGTCATCGCACTACCCCAGCTTGGATTTTCCACATTGTTGCAAACACCGTCGATGCTTCGGTACTTGGCCGTGAGATCGCAAATCGGGTGTTGCAACGTCGGACAAGCCGAGTCCAACGGAGTCCCCTGGAGCGACAACGTTGATATGTAACGAGCGCAATCGTCTTTCTCCAAACCAAATCTGTAACAAACGCCGGTTGTTCCTTATAAATATATTATGTACGCGGCAGTAGAACGTGGACAGACGTCCACGCACTTGTTTACTATCCGTCAAAATAACATGCTATTAAACCAGACATTATCCTCTGTCATTTATAGAACGCTTAAGGTATTACCATTATTAATCTTTGTAATAAGACAAACAACTTTTTATCGAAGATTTCGTACTTTAGAGATATATCGTGGTGATATTCAGACGAATTTTTGCCAATTTAATATATAACGATACGTAATAGATGAACCCTTTGCGATCCTACGCCGAGCTGACCACGATACTCTGTTTCGTTCGATTCTAATTCTAATTTAACATAGAGAGCAAATTCTTGATTCTTGCGCGTCGTAAATTGATCAGACGATTGAGATAAAACGCGAAATGCAGTTTGGATCACAAAGGGGTAAAGACGTGCAAATTACGTTAAAGATAGTTCTCCGATCAAGAGTTGGATTCACTCGGCGAGACTAAGTTTTAAACTTTATATCAGAGTACATCGAACATCTTCGTCGATACGGTACGCAACAATTTTCTTGCAAAGTGATAACGTTGATCGTAAAAAGTCCAAGCAACTTAAACCCTGCTTGAATTCTCCCGTTAATGCGATGCTCGAGTACATAGAGATTTAAATGCTTGGAGGATTTCATATTACGTGGAATAAAAATAGAAACAAATTTGCGTTAGTAACCCCCATTCTCGTATTTTTCTTCAATCGCAAATAAATTTCCTCTCGTTCGTTGCGTTCAAAGAAAATATGTTCAAGGACAAAATTACACCTGCATCTTCTCAAAATCAACGTTCGCGTTAATATCCATCGTATAAAGATCGGTGATTTTACGTGAATTGAAAATAATAAGATTAAAAGTGCATAAAAAATTAAGAGAAAAGCGAACGTTCCGCCGATATTCAAATTAAAAAGTATTTGCAGTCATAGGCATTCCAATTCTCTTTAATGATGAAGAATAGACTGCTGTTAGGAGTTAGGAGAAGATGGTTTCAAAGCATTACGTAAATATCGTTGGTTTCTTCGTTCGAAACCATCTTCCGATATCTCGATAGTAAACAACTTTCCAAATGATCTTTTTATTGTGCAAAAAGGCATTCTTATTAATCCAACGTTGCAAGCAGAGTATCAAAATAAAACAAGACTCGGATTAATAGTTTAATTCCAAAATACAACGAGAACTTTCGTTGGAAGACCAAGCAATAAACCATACTAATTTACTGGTATTCCGTTAGTAGTTTTCAATAGAAAAATTGTAGCCAGACATGTAAATCTAAATTCTTCGGTCGAACCAAGAAGAATTCGTATCTTTAGCTTTTACAGCACTTGGTATTGCACCATTTCGATAGTAATGCAAATTACGAGACAGTGATACTTGATTTGATCGTATTATGATCTGAAAATACGGTATAAGAAGATACAATGTTAATTATTTACTCGGTGTATGTAACTAAAGTAAAAAGTTATTTTAAGTTGACTTTACTTTAGTTTAACTTAACCGGACTTGTTTCTATCTAGAGACTATGGTGTATAGAATATATTACGTTTACTTTGCATCCCAGATATAATGGGTATGTATTCGATGGAATGAAATGCAAACAATCACCGTACATAGATAGCAGAGTAAAATTCGATATTCAAACCATGTATACCATATGTATATACCAAGTGTTCAAACAGTACGAAACCATTTTCCTTCAAAAAAAAAAAAAAGAATAATCTTCCTTTTGCACAATTTCCTCCTTTTTCCAGATAACATAGTAATTAATACAGTGATTCTTTACGAACGAAATCCACTTTAACGAAAGGTTCAGCGTTGAAAAGTAACGAACGTAGGAAACAATAGCCGAAGGCAAGAAATAAGTTCAACGCGTTTGAAAAAACCAACGTTTAAATAAAAGTTTCAGAGATTGAAACGACAATATGAAATTTCGGTTCCAGCTTGTACGTTAAACGTCCTACGCAACAACGACCGTGCGCGTGGTATCGATCGGTTGTGTTTGGGCTAAGCTCCCTCCGACACGCTCGTCTCGAACCCCGCTGGTTCTTACCTTTGAAACTGCCGAAAGCGTCGACCGATCGATGGACACCGAACAAAAGCAAAACCGTGGCTTATTTGGAGGAAACATTTCAAACGCTTTTCAACGCTGAATTCATGCGTAAGTGGACTTTCACCAGTAATGAAACATCCTGCAGTCATCGTAACAGTGAATCGAAAGGAATTTTGACCTAAGAGGTGGTGTATGTTACCTGCGACAGTTCTGATGAAGGAGATAGGACGAAGCTTTCATCGCCACAATGGCGTCGAGGCCTCTCTCGAAAGCATCCTCGGAAGGATATGAATCAAGGAATTGTTTTCCAGCCGGCGTGTGAGCCATCAATTCGATGCCAGCATTCGCGATATTCCTTTCGAGGGTGCTCATACGATCGATCAAGCTTTGCGCGAAAGCGATCGAGTTGTTCAAGACCGCCTCGTCAATGTGAGGGTAACGTCGATTATGGAAACGACCTGTGTCTACGACGCCGCCCTCGTAAGGGTCGTTCGACATCGGCAAACCTGAAAGGATACCTTTAAAAACGTCGGTGAAATGGGTTCAGTCGATTCAACCGTGTTGGTCGCGAGTTAACGGGTCGAAGCTTTAATTTACGTGCAACAAGATTTTCAACGAATTTCATATCGAAGACACATAAGGAGGAAAAGTAAATGATATATTTCGTCTGTATTTTTCCTTTTTCTGCAGAATTTTAGAAATATAATAAGCTACGTAGGTGTAATCGTTAGAGAGGCTGTTTATGTTCTGATAATATTTACGCGTGGCACGATCATGTATCTTCTTTTTTGTAATCGTGTAGAGATCTAACGTAGAAGATACGAATGTCACAGAAAGAATTCTTCGTTGATAAAATATTATATTACATAGAAAAGATTGGAACAGCGAAGTTGAGTAATCTTCAATTTTTCCGAAGGTTTCTAAATAGTTAACGCGTGCGTATAGAGATTATAAAACGCGTACAAATTAATTTCGTTACGTAACTTTTACGTATAGACTCGATAGAATCTCAAACTGTAAACTACGGATATAATTTACTGTGACAATTGTGTTCGTTATATATTTGTTTAGAAACAGAGAACAGGGATAGAATGATTATTCGTTAAAATGCTTATAAATTTATTTTAAAAAGAAAGTTCACTAAAAACAATAAAAAGCGTTGCGACTGCTTGATAAGAGCGACTTCGTAAATGCGTATTAAAACACCATAAGTGGTTTTATATAAGAAAAATTATGAAGACAATGGTTCGAAATATTAAAGTATTAAATTTAACGTACGTCGAACCGAACATTTGTCTGTAACGAGTGATCTTGCCTAAAAGTTAAATATTTCGTCAAAACGGTAATAGCTGTAAAGTTATTGATAAATACAATTTTGTACTTATGTTTCGATAATGTTTAAAAAAAATGCAATTCACAACAACATCGATCAATTTTCTTAAAATATATTTACAAGACATTCGCCTATGGGCTTAGGTGGGCTACGTATAGGCTTAATGCTCGACGTTGGCGATAATCCAAGACAAAATTTACCACCGAAGTTATTGGTTAGTCGATCGAAGGATCGAAATATCCTTCGTCGACGAAAAGAATAAAAGATAGAAAAAAGCTGTGGACGACTTACCTGTGTAACTGGCAAGGTAGTTCTGCACAGACATCGGCAATTTATAGGCACCGATCGCGTGCGAATTCCCAAGGAATCCCATGGTTTGCAGAGAGACCCAGAGAATCGCCAAAGTAGCCACGGAACCCGCCATTAGTCCTCCAGCTGCACAGAACCGAACGATCTTTCGTCATTTATTTTCTATAAAAACTCTCTGGCCGATGATTCGACGTATACGAGATCGTATTTACAAAACTAACCGAAAGCACTGAGTTTTTTTTATTGCGAAAAGCCGCAGTGCGATATACGTCGCAAAGTGGTCAATTGAGTAATAAAACGAGTATAGCAGAGCGTTTACATTTAGAGCAATAAATCTCGTCTATTGGAATAACTTAATGGCTTAAGGTTCGTTGTAGAGATTAATCGATCGATCGGTTGAAACGGCTCTGGCAAATTGCCGTTCTTACGAGATTGTCACTGTCCGTTTCTTCTATATTTGGTGGATCCGATTCGATCGAACGTGTACCTTCAGCTTGAGAATCGTACGTCGAAGCTTGTGCGCAGATACTTTTGTGCGCGATGTAAAGAGCGACGTCGTGAAAAATAAATTGAATTCGTACAATATATTAATAAGCACAGTTTTAGGAATTATTTACTTCGTCTCTCTTTTTCTCTTTTCTTTTTTTTTTTTTTTTTTTTGTTTAAGATAATGAAATAAAGATTGAAGGGGCATTGACGTCATTGATAGTGAGGTTATCAAAAGATGTACGCCGCTTAATTCTGCGTAAACACGTAAGCACGAAGTGAAACTCGAAGCTGCCGGCATAATTATAGAATGTTGTTTTCTATGTATTGATTTTCTGTTGTTACGAGCTCCAATGAACGTCTTTCTATTTTTCTTTTTTTTTTTTTTTTCTTTTTCTTTATAGCGTACGATAAGAGACTGAAATTAGACGTCAAAACTCGATTATCAAATACACTGTGAATATCGAGCAAAATAGGTGGTTCAAACAAAATAATCTCCACATGCTACGAATTCTGTGGCTCAAATCGTCGGAAGTTTAAAACTTGGAGAACCGAGAGCTGTTATGTACCAACGGAACCTCGAGGTTCAATCCGTCCGTCGAATTGTAACACTCGAAGATCCTATCGATTAGAAAAAGTCAATTTAAGATTAACTCGCGTCCACCGTCATTCCATCTAATCGCTAAAAGGTTGGAGAGAAAAACAAATCGTTATCAGATTTCTTATTCACCTACGCGAAAGTATAAACAAAAAACGATAGTAATTCTCGAAACGTTACTTACGTCTTTTGAAACGAACCGTGGCAAACACCTTCGCGATGAAACCATAAATAATCGCGTAAAACGACCGGTTACTTCGAAACACTCGGATTTCCCAAGACATCAAAATCTCCTAGCTTGTTTAAGTTCGTCAAATCGTTCAAATAATTCGTCAAAATAAGAATTTTCAAAGAAAAGAACGAGACACACGCGCACCGCTACCTCTATCGTCAGTTTTGTTCGCTTTGCTGATCGCATAAAATCGATGCATCTCGACCGTCTAGGCGGCTTGTTTTCGTAGAACTACCATCGAAACATTCTTTTTTTCTATTTATACCATGGAGAAGATCGACGCGTTTCAGATTTATGCGTTTAATTGCACGTTTATCAGGAAAGTGCCCGTTGGAGATTCGTGAGATAAGTACCGCGTTTATTTTCCAGTGCAGCATTTTTCACGTCACGTTATTTCCAACGCTACGCAGTCCGATTCTTAATTGCACAGTTTCTACGTTCTTGATACTTCCTTGACTTTAATGACGCTTCGTAATCGACATTTATACGAAACAACAATCGTAAATCTGTGGCGCCTTCGTTTTATTCGCGTCTCGTATCTCGCTAATACGTTTTCATAGGTTGAAGTTATTACACGTCCTATTATTTTCCTTCTTTTTCATTTGTCCGGCTCGAACGCAAATACAATCCGACCACCGTGTTATGATTATAACGTTTCCAAATTGTTATAATTGCGACTAGAACCGTGCCGGGATGACGATGTTGATAAGATTACCGATCAATGATTCATTCACGAGCTGCTACGTGATTAGCACAATATGCATATGCGAAACGTTGAAACGACGCGAAGCTACAAGTGTACGAATGTAGTCGTACACGAACACGTATACGTATGTACGTAGAATTTTTGCCAATTATTTACAAGTACTATCGTCTCATCGATTTGACGATTTTTTAATATGTTGGTAGAGATCAACATTTTGAACAACCTTTACCCACACGTGTAATTCCCCGCCCAGCCTTAGTTTCCGAGATATTCATGAAAATATTTTCGTCGTTGTAACCTTGATGTGCGTTGGATGTCGCTTAGGTTTGGGCTAGACTTATCTATCTACGGACATGATTACATATACGTATTATATGCTGGGTCGCGATGAATTTACATATCTCACGTTTCCATTTGTGAAAGGGAGATAAAAAAGAAATGCGACTGTAGTTAACGTTGGCTCGTACCTAACTCAAATGCAATCCATTAGAAGAAGAAGTTTCGATGTAATTTCCATCAATTTATACCAAGTCTGACGTTAATTCGAAGCGAAATGAAAAGGCTCGATCGCCTGCATCGATTAGCATAGGTTTGGGTTCAACTTTTTACTCCGCTCGAATATGTATTACGCGTAACTAAAAATCTTCTCTTCGCTCATCCTGTGTTTACAGATTGAAAGGCGAGATTGTAAACTCATGGCGTTCTAAACACGTAATATAATCATACAAGTCTAATCCAAACCTTAAGCGGCATTCGACGCGGATCAAAATAAAGATATTTTCACGTATATCTGGAAAGTTGCTGAAAATGTCGATTTCTACGACGTATTAAGAAATCATCGAAGTCGATGAGATGGCAGGACTTTCAAATAATTGCAGGATTTCCTTTGGTAATTTGTACATACTTTAAATGTAAGCGCACTTTCGAGATTTTCGTCATAACGTTTATGTATATCTCAAAAAAACGGAGAAAAAGTTCTACAACCGCATACTGATCTTGAGAAAGACGAAGGAGCATCTTGAAAGAGATAAAAATCCAAGATTATTTCGTTCGATTTAACTGTCCAACGCGTGCGCGACAATAAACTTTATTCTACATAAAACGTTTGAGAAAGAAAAGATCGCGTCGAAGTTTAACGCTAAACGAATTACCCAATGTATTTTGTACTTCGTATCTTCAAAGTAAATATTTTTACGTTAACATGTATTTACCAATACCTAAACGATACATTGTCCAAGAATGCCTGTATCTTGTACGACGTACTGGAACAAAGTATACTTTTTAATTTACCGATATCGCTGTTATCATCAAGATATCAATTATCCTAGAGTGGAATTAACCATTGTAAAACCGGAGAATTTACGTATTAGAATTTACCATTCTAATACGTGCGTACACTGCTCGATGCAAGATGCGACAGTTGCGTATAATGTATATAAATTGCACACGATAAGCACGATCGATAATCAATAACACGCGGCGATGAAAAGTATCTGCTCGTTATACTGCGAGCGATAACACAGAAAAATTCGAACGATTAGAAAAATAAAAGGAAATACATAAAATGTATCATTTTTCGTAAAACATTGATAGAAAACGATATTGATATAATCGATTACTCTCACAGCTATGTATCCAGTTGATCTTTCTTATTCGGATCATATGGGTGCCAATTCACGCATTTGCGTGGACAACTTGCACGGTTTTCACTTTCACTTTATACTTCACGGTTCTAACGTCTGACTCTGACTACTCTTGTATAGCAACAACTACTTTTTCTAGGACAGCCACGGCCGGAAGATTGAAACGACGCGTTCCGTGTACGAAGAAGGTGTAAAAAAAAAAAAGTAAAATAAAGGTTAAACGTCTTCGCGTGCGAATACCTAAACGCTTAAGTCTTTCATAAACAATCGATAGATTTTCTCTGAAGAAAGAAAGCAAATATTGAACTTCCGTGGCTATGAATGAGCTAAATTACAAATTCTATTTTCGTATTTTACCATACGCTAGATATACGAAAAATATACGACTGGGATGAATGGGTGCGAAGAAATGCAATTTCAAAACCGAACAGGCCGAAATAAGCTAAGGTGCATACATCGGACGTAAATTTTATACGTCGCTATATGTAATTGGTACCGATTCAATTTCGATATCTCGCTTCTCTTTCGCGAAATAGCGATCTTTCGCCGTAATCGCGTTACAAGGAAGCGTAAATTTAGCATTTTGCGGAATGAACGATCCAGCTGTTTCTTTAAGATGGAATTCCAACTATAGTTTAGCGTAAATACCGTAATCCGCGCGAAAGAGCAGCGAAAAGCCTGAAATCCACCATCTTCTCGCTACTGTCGCCAATACTCTGTTCGCTATTATTGTTTCGTAAAACACAAGTAAAACACCAAAGTTTCGAAGACAGTATCTCCGTCGTACGTATACATCGAAATTATTATCTAATCGTCCCTGTTTCCCTGTTCGTGCCAATGTAAATTCCGAAGACCTGTACCATGGACCTGCATCGTGGTACTTTTGAAAGAAAATATCTCTTCCCTTCTATCTCAATCACTAAACGTAAATATATCTTTATCGTTAAAATAACTTCTCAACGAAAGTAGCCGAGCCTAAATTTAGCATAATCATAGAGTACAGGATGATTCATTCGAGGCTACGCACCCTGAAAACGAAAATAGTGTCGAACTCGGAAGTGATGTTTGGAATCGAGTCACCCTGTGTACCCCGCGTTTCGATTCGCAACACGGGACGAAAAACTGACTCACGAGCCCTATAGGATTATGCGGACTCACCTTTCGTTCTTTTCAGCGGTTAGCCGGACATTTAAGAAAATTTCGCGAGATATTTATAACTTGCGAGATGTCTCGTGTTCCGGTAAAACTCGGCAACGCGATCTCCACGCCTGTTTCCTGTCGAACGTTTTAAAGTCGAGTCTCGTTACGTCACAGTTACAGTAATCGTATGTACAGCGAGTAAATATTGGAAATACCTGTCCATAATTGCATTATAACAACTATAGGCTCTATGCGTACATTTACTGTTTTGTCATTAAGTAATTTGAATTAATTGCTAAGATGGTATTGTATAACGCGTTCGAGATAACTCGTTTGTATTCGTAGACACATCGAATCCAGCGTAATTCTACGACGTATCCAGCGTAATGAATATTGAACGTCGACCGGCACAAATATTTTTCTTGCATGCAAATTACTGAACCGAACCATCCGTCGTTTCCTATTTATTTATTCCTTTTCTTCTTTTATCATACTTCGAAAACGGATAACGGATAAAAAGCGGAAATTGGACCGCTATCAAACATATAGGACATATTGAAAATTCGAATGCCTACTTGATATTACAATATCTGGCGATTGTTCGTGCCACGTAAAGCCTCGATCGTGCGATTACTTGAAGCAACACTGTGTCGTAGTACTCGACGATTCGTTCATTAAACGTAATGAAAATTATCTTTGCTTGCTTGAAATATTCGTAGCGGATCATTCACATTTTTTATTATCTACAATTACTGTAATCGTCCATTGAAATAAACGTTGTAAGTTTACCTTGTACGAATTGTACTGTACGTGTATCCTAGGTTAGCATATAATCTAAAGATTTTTGTTCCTCTGAAGAGAGCACTTCTTATTCCTATACAGATAAGGAGTACATATTATCGAAGTACAAAAGATGACTATAGCTTGGGAGAATGATCAAGTAAAACAAACGATTCTACGAGGTAGATTACGATTGGAGTAGATACCGCATTTCAATGATATCAACAGAGGAAATACGCAAGATAATTTAAAACAGTAATTTGAAAGGTTCGAACGAATAATTACGTACTATCGCTGACTGGCTTCTGAATTTCAATATTAAGAGCCACGTTAAAGAAATTGATTTTTAGAATCATCGAAAATGCTAAAAAGCCAAATGGAAGAACACGTAGCTAATCGAATAAAAACAAATCATAGGTAAAACGTGGTAAAGACCACCTGTTAAGATATTCTTTTCATTGCATGTTTGTATATCGCATTGAAATTGATTGGCTACATATTTACTAATGCAAAATGAACGTCAGGTGTATTTCAAAACTTTTTGTTTAAATACGAATCCAACGCTTTCGAAAAAAAAAAGAAAAAAAATGGATATTTGTTCTCCTCCATACTTCTTTCGCATTTCAAATTATATTCTTGCACGTGTGTACATATAATAATGACAGGCTGCGCATATCTTTTCGTTCAACGTTTTATTAATTTATAGCGTTCTATACGTGTAAAATTAATATTTAAAACATTTTGTCTCTGTTACCGCTTCATACCGAAATAAATATTCCATGGATGAAATATTTGGTCGTTTCTACCGTGTATCTTCTAAAATATTTTGCAAATCTTTTACGATACTCCGAATTTCTTTTACCACATTTTCTGTTATCCAATAGCGTATACAATAATACATTTCTCGCTACGTATTTTATTTTTAATTTATTATTTTTAACTTTAGTTAACCAAAATTATTTTCGCTCTCTGAAAATAACATGGAAATTCACTTCTCGCCTGCGTGTTCCATTTAATGATAAAACATCACTGTCTTTATTACGTTTAAACTGGTTGAACGGATAATTAAAAAGACGGTTAAATAGTTGGCTAATTTAAAAACAGTGAAATAATTAGATAATTTTAAGACAGATAGTTAAACGATCGTAATAGAATATGTTCTATCTCATACTGAATTGAGCAAAAAATTCCAATTTTATTGCATAATTAATCACAATATTTTCCTACGGGTGAATCATACGAGTCAAAGATCTTATTTTCTACGTCATATTTTGTATTACGTTAAAATCTTACAGCCATAACATTGATAAACAATCGAGTGTTTTAAAAACTTGTAGCTTGACCTAGATAACACCGCTGATATGAGCAATCGATATTATTATACATCTTCATCCAGCAGGCTTACGTCTTAATACGTATTTCACGTATTCTAGATAAATTGATATTCGATTTTTATTTGTTATAATAACGTAAATTATACCGATACTCCATTTGCTATTTTAGCGATTCGCATTCAATAATACGATGCCAGTGACTGTTAAAATAACGTAAGCACATGGTGAAACGGTGCAACTCCCTAGAAAATAAGTACCTATATTCCATATAAATGCCATATTGCTAACAACCATGCCTCAAACCGCAAGAATTATGTACACCGGTTACGCTTGTCTGAATTTCTTCGCGCAAGAGATACGGCAAGATCATTATTTAAAACGTTAAGTAAGCGTATCGATTGATTTAGCCGCAGCTAAGATGTATACGCTTTGGCCCTCAGCGTGTCCCCTTTTAGATCTCCGGAAATTTTTGTTTCGACGTTCAAAAGCAATGTATGTATCTAAGTCGTACTTCCAAGACTGACTAATTTTATTATCTCGCTATGTACATATATATATATATATATATATATCTTTCACCGATAGTACTTAAAACGTTGTTTACAATTTTCGCTCGTTTTCGCACTAAAAGTCGCAAAAGAACCAGTAAGAGCCGTAAAAATTTCTCGTACGTAGCACGACACATAATATGTATGTATGTGGGCTGATAAGAATCGTTTATGATCGTTAGGTATCGAAAATGTGAGTAACACAACATTACCGGACACGTGATCCATAGGCTTCTCCAATCCATGCATCGTATAGGCCCAACGATTGTTGTCGGCCGGCACAACGAGGAACATTTTCAACGAGCAAAAGCGGGACAGCTGTGTACGCGTTAGAAACGATATTTTCCACACATTCAACGCGAACCTTTGCTAATTCTCGCGCGAACACGAATCCGATTGATTACTCGACGAATTGGAAATACTTCTCTTTCGATAAAACGTCAAGAATTGGAGCGATTTCGTTCATAAACTTGCTACGATAGATTATCGTTGAAAGTTGCTCGTACAGGTGGCGTTCACCTCTGACAACTCACACGAGTGAAAAAAATATTTACGGATGCGCTGCGCTCACGAAAACTAGCTACCGAAGACGAACCGAAGATTGAGCGATATTCAAGTTAGCGAAGGAAACTGAACGCGAGCACGACACCGCGCTGCAGACTGCAGGATTCTCTCTATCGTCTCTCTCTTTTCTATGTTCCCCCCTCTCTTGTGCCCGCTTACCACATTCAGACTCCCACACACTCTCACGGTGTTCCATCTTTCTCATTCACGCTCAATACGAACGAACCTCTCTCGCTTCTTCGGAGTTTCTATAGTCTTACAATGGACTAATCCGAAGCTCTTTCATTTGTAACTCGTCTAGTTACACGCTTGTCTTGCTCCGAAGTTCGTATATTTATGGGAATTTTGTCCTTTTTTCCTCCACGAAACGCTCTATGCTCTCGCAACAAGCTCGTACTATTTCCGTTCCATTCGCTCGTACAAGCGCGCGTTTCTTTCTCGCTTGCTCGTTCAAGTGCATGCATTAAGGTGTGTACACACGGATAAGATGACCGCACTATGCAAATTTACGCTCCTATAAATAGTATAAATTATAAATCAAACATCTTTTCATGCCCTGCGATGCATAACGACATCCCGTTTAATATTTTGTGCGATAAATAATGCAGGATTGTTTGCGCGTTATGTAATTGCGCACGTACCTTCACGACAAATTCATGGCATCCTCCTCTTACACTCAGCAGCTTATGTGGCTTTTTTGCTTTTTTCATTCTGCGTTCCATGCATTTCGACTGTCTTACTCTCACCTCCGTCGATATCCCGCACACGTTTATGCCACATACGTTTGTATATGTTTCTTTTTTTTCCTAAAAAAAATATTGTGCTTCTACTATCTTTCTTTACCTTAGCAATCTTCGCAAGATCTATCTTATATACTCTAATGATACGAAACCGTGTATAAATCTTTTTCCATCCTTCCTTAACCCCTATCTATCTCTCTCTCTCTCTCTCTCCCTCTCTTTCTCTCCTTCTCATACACACGCGAGCGAGCGCACAGACGGCATACGCACAACGACACAACCTTCCACATTTTATCGCGCTTCCACTCGTTCGCTCGTATACTTCCATTTCTCTCTTACAAGCGATGGTCAACTCCCACCACTGCTATACCTGCGCTCATCTATCTGTACATCGCATATTTCCATCTTTGTTCAACTACAATCTGTAGATTTTTCTATCCCCTTCTACCCCGTGCATACATTACGGTACGGTATGAATTTTCCGTCTTCGTTTCGCTAGCGTTAGTCATTCTCTTCATTTTACGACCTGCCCGTGTAAGTGTGTATGTATTTACTTGCTCGCTCGTTCATTCGCCAGACCCCACTATCAGGATAGGGTCACCTTATTCGGTCGAAGAAAAAGACTTCTATCACTCGATGAACACGTGCTCGTTCGGGTTCCCCACCGCTCTTTTCTCGCTGCATGCCAACTCGTAAGCGTGTTCCAGCCGTTCCAGGTTATCGCTGGCCGATTCTTCGTCGCATGATTTTCTGTTTACTGAACGGGGATAATGTAGAAACACGTATTCCGTATGATACGACGTCTTTGGAAAACGGTTCGAATCCCTAATAATTGAGAATATTCCCGCGTGTCATGAATCGATGTCGGGTACGTAAGTAAAATAGCGATAATCGATATCTTGCTTCGTGAAATTGAGCGGCTTTCACGTGGTCGCTGTTATTGCGAGTTCTCGAGTTTCAGCTTAGCTGACGCACACTCGAGTTTTTATAAATCTAATTTGTTTATCGATTTTTGTTTGAAAACAAAGTCGTGAAAAATTACAACTTCCACGAGTTATCTTTCAACATGCCACGGAATCAAAACTTTGCTCGTAAATGTTTGTTGGTATGATTTCAATTTGCACGAAAATACTGTTAAAAGCACACGCTGACCCATTCGTTCTTTCGGTTAGAGATTTGTTTACGAATCTTTGACTCCCGCTAGCAACAGGGATTTATATATCGTCGATCATAGATTATAAATCATTGTGGTTAGATAATCATTAACCTTCTACGCTCTGTATTAAATTTATTCCGTCGGAAAGCAAATTCCTAGAAAATTGTTCGCTAGAAATACATATTTCACGCTCGTGCAAAAATATTAGCATTGCCCTGTATTAAACTATTACAAATCAATTCACTTTTCTCGCGATTTCCTTAACTTTCCATATGTAAAAATACATACGCATTTGTTTGAAAAGATGTTTGCATTCGGTGCATAATTCACCGAGCAATCTATAAATACACAAAGTAGACGATATTATAAATCCATCAACTCTTCGCTCGAATTGAACCAAATTAGGATTAAAGCTGTATGTAAACGTTTTTCTACCTCTATCCAAAACTGTTTTTTTTTTGTCTGTAAGCTACCCTTCGAACCCTTAACCATATACGGCAGATCTGTGACACCCAGTACTCAAATAACCTAGTACTTTTCCACTGCTTTCACTTCGGCTTTTCTGTCCTGCGCAGTACCCATATTTACACAAGGGAACAAAGTGGAAGTAGAGAAATGCGTAGTCACTATTATAAATCGATGTATCAGATAGTAATATAAAACAAAAAATGTCGTGCGTCTATTATTTTCTTATAAAACGAAAGAAACTTTTCGGACAACCTAATACTTATTATACCTACGATACAATGGTTACGATCGTTAATAAATAACAAATCTAATATTTCTTGTATTGCGGTAAGATAGAGTCTTCGATTTTACTATACACTTCTTGTACAAAATTAATGGACTGTGATATTTGTTTCGTAAAGTTAGTCTCGTATATTTGAATAATTGTACATAGATAATCTAATAGCGCGTAGAGACGCGCGATATTTATAAAAAAAAATATTTCGTTTCTGAAAGTCGAAAAATACCTGTCGATTGAACCGTTATCGTTGAGTTATCGCTCAAATTAAGAATAAGGACTTAGGACTGTGTCAGCAGATCAATGCGTCTATGAGACGGGCGCAGTTATAAATAAGAGAGCGTTAAATCAATTGGAACTGAAATAAGTACAGCGATGAATGACGAATGAATCTATCGATTGAATTGTTCGTACAAAGGTTACGGCATTGACGTTCAATTAAGAAAATTGACAAATTTATGGAATCGTTGGTTAAGAATATTTGTAATCAAATAAGAACAACAACTGGTTTAACGGAAGTTTGTACTCAAATCGTAAATAAATTTTACAAAATCATATGCTACGTTTTGTTACTGGGGAAACGAGGCTATTTCGTGTTGAAAATATCGTCATTTGATATTTGATGTTTAAAAGTTATCCTTGAAAATATCATAAAACGTTTTCGCGTGTACTCGCGAAATCGTTATACCCCTTTTAAGATCCTCTTGGCACTTCCTTTTTCGATAACTTATTAACCGTTGAAATATAGAGAACTACTAAGATCTACCGAATGCAAAGAATACGCGGCAATCAATTTTATCTCGAAAATTGTATGTACGTTTGAGAGATTTACCAATTAAATTTAATCCTTTACGTTAATTCCTCGTATTCAGTTAAAGTCTACTTTCTGTGAAAGCGATATCCGACATAGAAATCTTGCACATTTTCCGTTCGAATAACCTAGCATCTAACGTTTAATCCTACATCTGTTTATCTTAATAGGCAAATTACAGCAATATCAAGATTGATGACTGAAAGCTGGAAAAAATTTTTGTGGACTACGTGATCTTCTTTATCGACGTGAAATTTTCCAAAACAAAAACGATCAAATCAACTGAAAGTTCCTCGAATTTCACTTCGAACAATTTACATAATGAAAATAAATTGTAAGAGCACAAAAATTCTTATCGGGTTGATTCTGTTTCGACCTTTCTACGCTCCTCGACGACTCTCGTGGCTCTAAGCTCTTCGACAAAAATTCAGAATTTATATTATGCGTTTGAAATCTTCGGTCCAAGGTTAATATTGAACTTTACGTTTAAAATATTGCAACGTTGGGAAGTTCCTTTATCGACGGCTTGCACGTTTGCCCTTTCAATATTATTAAACGAGACTTTTAACCTTCTGGTTCTGACGTTAATGTATCCTTATCGGAAGTTTAACGTCGGAGTATCGATTAAAAATTCGGAGCAAGTGCAGATGCAGCTTGATGTTCCAGAATCTGTGACCATTTCTGATATCAAAAAATGAAAGTAACAAGGTTCGATCGATCAAACGTTGTTGACAGTACAAGTATTTTTTTACCAATCGTCAAGTTTTTGAGATTTTTTTATGTAAACATGTACACGCGTTATTACTAAATATTTGATTTTTGTATATTATCGACAAATCCACGGAGATATATTGCGGTAAATAATTCCTAAACGTAGAAAGCTGTATTAATACGTCAAATACAACCGACTTAATATCCAATAACAGAATAATACATTAACATAATCGAATTTCAAATCCGAAGATGTATTTCAATGTAGCTAAAACTAAATAATTGAGAATATAAACTCACACGTGACAAGAAGGATGTACGTAATCGAGACGTAATATTTGAACATGTTTGTTAAGAAGATTAGAATTTTATTGTTTTGATTCTGTTGTGTAAGATGTAGTAGGGTACTACACTTTGTCATATAAGTTTCAGAATTCCTCGCTTTTAAACAGAGCTGTTCGAATACACGAAAGTCTATTGACACAGGAGCGATCAAATGTCAAACTCACATAAATATCTCGAGTTAAATGCAAACGTCTTTTCTTTCGAGTAATTCTTCCAAGCTGATCTGTAGTAATACGTATATAAATGGTAAAAATTAAGAGGAAAGAGTAAAAAAAAAGAAAAAAAGACGTTGAACCCTGTCAACAATTAACCGACATATCTTATCATCTAGTAACTAGTAACACTTTCTTGATTGCGACATGTTGACCAACCTTTTAAATGTTTACTATACCTATAGCAAACTTAAATATTGTAACATCTGTTTATATCGATCAACGAAGACGATATACATACTCATCTCTATGCATATACAGTTGTCATTACTGTTTATATCGATTCGAAGAAAGGTTTCAACTACTACCCGATCTAGCGTCATAAAATTACAGTTTCGCATCGATCTACTTCCTTAATTATCCGTTTCATCACGTCATACTTTCCGAGCCGGGACAACGCTGTTGTCGAAATATATTTTCCATACATTCAAATTCATGCTATTTGTAAAGTCTATATTAAACAAATATTCTTAAAATTGCATCGAAAAATGAAATTAAAACTAGAAAAAGTGCTACACTTTGCGTACGAACGTAACGAAATTTCGCGTTCTCAGTGTGAATTTCTTTTTTTAATCGTCGCTCTCAATCTCTGCATAATCCAATGTCTACGCTAATGGCGACATCACAGTTAATCGTGACTTACCTAAATACGACTTCTTGAAATGATCGACTCGCAAATTTTCATACAAGAAGGTGAACACGTCCACGCCCATTTTTCCGTTTGACGATAGAATGGTTGGGCTGCTGGAGCCCTACACCAATTCTAACTTTTTTGGAAAATTGACAAACAACAACAGAGCTAATCTTCCGTGCGATCGATCGATAAAACGTTTCTCGGACGCGACTCGAAAATTCTCGACCACTATTTACCAACTGATTACTGGACTAATTATTCGGAACGATCGATAGGAAAAGGAATCGGTAAGTAACGATCAGAGGAACGTCGAATTTAAAAAATGAATAATCAACAAACTTTCACAGATTGGGCGTGCTTCCTGTACGATCGACTACCCGAATTCGACTCTCCCGGTGGAATACTACTACTCCCCTCTGCCCCGTCCAGAACGTCATACTGCAGGGCGCATGCGCTTGCCCCTATGAAACTACAGTATGCGTCTATGTTCACGCGTACCAACAATAAGACAACATTCTGCAGACAGCGATATTCGATTCGATTTCTCGTTTCGCAGGCTTTCAAACGGATTAATTAGGTACATTAAACCGCGAACACTCGCAAACGATCGCAACCAGCGATGACTTTAAGCAAGGACTGAAGTCTTGCATTACGGTAAAATCGAAACATCGCGTTTTGCTACTAACGCAAACATGAATGCAGCTTGGAAGCTTGAAACGAAATCTTGCAATTGAAACTTTGATTTTGGTAATGTCGTAGAGCAGTGTTTATGAATTCTTCTCGAACCAAACGTGTTTGGAAATCGATATGACTGTTTTGTTGTTTGCTTGACACAGTTTGATGCCGTTCGAACGCATCGCTAACCGTAAAGCATCATGACCATGACTTATTAAATAGAGTCGAGGGTCGCGTTTTAATTAGAGTATTAAACTGGCAAAGAGCTCAAATGTTGTCTATTAAGTCCGAGGCAAACTTCGCTTGAAAGCTTTTCTAATTCCTTAAAAACTCTTCCGATTTCAATATAACGATCGCATCGACATGGTTTAGGGACTCGAGGGACAGAGTTGTTTTCCGGAGAGAGTAAGATTCGTAGAATATCCGCTTTGATGCGATATTAATCTATTACGTATTTGGAAATCAAACTTTCTATGCGTCAAATCTTCGTGAAAGTATCAAAATTTTAACGCGTCTTTAAAACAACATCGTTAACGTAATTGGATCGTCAATGAACAAGTCGTGACTTGAATCTGCGCGCCAATTGCAAGCAACAGGATTTAAAAAAGAAAACAAAAGAGAAATATGCGTATTACGACCTACATTCTAACGAAACACCTGACTAAATGAAAAATTCGCGTTCCTCGGTGATATTTCCACTTTGTTCGAGTTTCTTCTGCATTCGCGAGGAATTCATTTCGCGAATTCCTTCGATACAGTTGTAAAAATAAAGAATATAATAAATTCGCCGTTTGCCAGGTGGTGTGTTTCTTGCAGTACAGAGGATAGTTCGAACGAAAACGAACACGATTGTTCTACCTGTATCGCTTGCGCTTCCACCTCGTCATGAAAGCCAGTAAAAACCGAGAACAGTGGGGAACGGAATAGCAAACTCGGCCGTTTCCCTAGGAAGGTAGGGGAACGGGAGGAGACGAACCATACGAAGATCGTACGGAATGGTTATCCGTCACGCGCGTATCACGTGCTCGTTCGACCGGCCGGCATCTTTACCGTTTCTTGTCTGCATCCAACGCTGAATTTCCTCTGCGCTCGAAACGAAATTTTCAAATCTGCGTTCTTTTTGTTTTTCTTTTTGTTTGTTCGAATTAAACCATATCGAAGGCAATATTTTTAGTATGCGCATAATTTGAAAAAGCGTGCGCGTTCTATTTCTAACGAACCTTGAGATAACCAAAATTTAGATACATATTGCAAATGTATAGACATCGTAGTATAATCGTAACTATAGGTACACCGAGGACTGACTCGCTGTTAACGAATTCCTTTTCTTTATCTGAGTTTAAATTTAGTTTCTCGTAATGGCCTTCTATCGTTAAGCTTGTCACCGATCAGCTGATCATTAAAGAAATAAATATGTATAACTGATGTTTTAGTCATTCATTTTGACGTAGAAATGTTAAGACTATATATATATATATATATTATAATAAACTTTACCGAGCTGTAGAAACAACATGAAAAATAAGCTTTTAATTTGCCTCGTGTGTTACAAGTCTCTATACGACGATACGTTTCTACACGCGCTTGCATTTACTCCTAAAGATGGCCAGGAAAACACATACAGTAATATGTACATACTTAGTCATCTATGTCGGAGACGTTGTATCGACGTTTACTCTTAAAAACGTTATGTAAAGTGCATTGCGTGTAAGTACTCAACAAGGCCAAAAGATTACAGCAGTATCATAGCTAGTATCACTTTAGATGGAGTTCAGAAGAAACTTCAACAAATACAACTGCGATTAGTTAATCGGTACGGTTTATGACTGTCACAAGACATTTCCTGCTTGTACGTTGTAAAACTGCCACGTGACAAATTTTACAGACGCGTAGCTCATTTTATTACTGTTCGTTCGCCACGGTCGAGATCTATCGATCTTGAACAACGCGTTGGTATTTTTCGATTTTTGGCCCATTGGCGCGAGGCTTAAGATCTCGTGGCATTAAGTCGTTTGAAAAATGTAAAGGTATAAGTATATTTCCAACTGGTACTACTCGATTTTAATCGATTTTTACACAAATATACTATTTAGCTTTCTAAGCTATTTAGTTTCTAAGCTTGAGATAAAGCTTTCTCGAAAGCAAAGTTTTATCATGTATTTAAGTGGATTCGTTACGATTTCGTCGAATTGTGACGAAACTGCCATACGAATTTCCGAATCGAAGGTTACGGTCGCTTACGCAGGAAATACGTATAACGGGAAGTATGCCATCAGGCGAATAGTTAATCGACATAAGTGGAGAACTATCCTCTCTTCGATCGAACGATGTTTGGAAAGAATCGAGTTACTTTGAGACGCATGTTACATACATTACATCTGTTTAATCATTCCGTAACAAATACCGTAGGCTACATGTATATGTAGACGTTCACCGTCTACGTGGCCTTATTTTCAACCGCGTTACTTTTAGTAACTGGAACGGTTTGAACTTTGCTAATTTGACGATAATCATTTATTTTGACGAGAAAACGAAAACCAACCGTAGAATTATAGCGCATCGATTCTAATCGAGGCTATTCGAATAAAAATTTCGACGAACAATTTTTTGGGATAAAAATTCTACGAGCTCGAATCTTTTCAATTACTATTTGAGAATATCACGAGCATCGGCATCGCTGTTTTCCTATTTCAGGTAAAATTAACAGAGCCGATAATAACTGACTGTAATAACTTTAATACGTATGCTCTTGCCATTGTTTTTATCTGATCTCATTGAATATATTTATCGCTAATATTATTATCTCTGGGCCAGCTGAATCACGTTGTTAATTTATAACAGCGGCATTATCGCATAAAATAATAAACGATTATCGTTGGAAATAAAGATGTCGAAATAAAAGTTTACGCCTCGTTGATACATCTCGTTGTAGAAATTGGTAGAAATATCAGAATGTTTTTTATCGATGTTTACAAAGTATGAATCGACGCTGGCAATAACATATTCCGTTGTTTGCCCTCGTTCGTCGAGAAGCATTCTATCCACTATTGCATAACAATGCGCGATGACGACCGAGAAAGTGCCACGAACGCGTCACCTATTATTTACAGCATACAACTGACAACCGTGCTGCTCGTTCGATAAAAGCGAATACAACGCTTTTAGCGGGAATATTTGATTCGAAGATGAATGCGAAAACGTATATTCCAACGTGGTCGCGTGAAAATTACACTTTCTAGGTGTCACCGAAGCGCGAAACGAAAAACAATCGAAGGAATTCAATCGAGTCGCGAAGAAGTTCTACGAGCATCGAAACGCGATTACAATTAACGATATAGTTCGAACATCAATATCTTAAGCGACGCGCGATGAAAACGAAGTAACAGTAGCAAAAACGTGACTAGAAATCATCTTCGCGAGCTTTTGTCCCGTTCGATGGTTCTAGTTTCGATTACGATTCATTCGATCGTCTTTCATCTACGGTATTGAACTTTACTTGACTTTCAGACACGTATATATGTATTATCCGTAATTGTTCGTACTCTGATGTCAAACCGATGTAGTTTCAAGCGACGTTAGAAAATTTCTTTGCTTAGAGATAGTCCAGAGATTTTACTTTACAAATTGGAACTACACCCGTGAAAATGATTGTATCGCATAAATATATTCCGTAAATATGTTTCATCGTAAAAGACAAAACGGTGGCGACGTAGAATTGTTTAAGCGCGATCGGTTCCATTGCTCGTGAACAAGAGAATAAAGGATATATAACGAAACTCTAATATATCGTATTCCGTTATCAACGTTCACCGTTGCTTCAGTGTCTTTTAAAAATAACTATTAAATCTAGGTCGCTCGACGGCCACTGTAAAATTGATATTCGCGTTCCTACTACCGCCTACGAATAGTCTAGCACAGTTTCGTCGCTCAAACATACAACTTTCCTGTCAACCTAAGAGGAATCTACTTTCACCGACCGAAAAATTTGTCCACGAAAGACCGCGCTACGAAGAAACGACAGATATTGAACTAAACCAAAGGTGGAAAATTCAGTTCGTCGCGTTTTCCATAGCCGGTAATGTGTTTGCCAGGCGATGATCTTAACCAACGAAGAACGACGAATATTTTTGCACGATATAGGAACAGGCGTGCCACGAGCATACACGCGGATACACGATTTAACGATAGATACGATACAAAATATAAAGCGTGTCGATCGCAAATAAACTCTTCCTTCGCCGGGGACAAAATCGGGAAAAATCGAAACAAAATTTTAGTCGCCCGTCGACGAACCGAAGCGACAGAAAACTCAGATCGTCGTCCTGTAATCTCTCGTAAAACTTGCGATAGTAAACGGTACAAGGACGATGACAATACCGCGATACACGAACGCGTCGATCGTTTCTCCGAGTCCGTACAATTTCGATTTACCGGCGGTGGAGGATTTTGTAAAAGCGCGGGAACGAACGATCCAGTCGATGGCGAATCAACTTAATCCTTGGCAAAGGCGCTGTGAGGCGATCGCGTTAAATTTCAACGATGGATTATACGGAGGGTACTCACGTCGTGCGATAACGATGAGGTTCGAAATGAAAATCTTGACGATCGGTTCACGTCCACCTGCTCATCCACGACACCGATTTCAGGCACCTTGGTTAGCTTCTATTAGACTGCAGCTCGTATTCGTGCCACCTCTAGCGCGCCTCTGGCTGATTCTCGCTTTTCAACTGCAACTATATACGAAGACGAGCTCTATCGGCCAACGAGTGATTCTAGATAGCGGGGCCTCTGCCTGACACTCTCATTGGTCATTGGATCGTGTACTTGCTCGTCTTTTAGCGTGATCGTCGCGGGGTCGTCGCGGGGTCGTTCCGGGTCGATCTCCACCCCGGATAGAAAGTTCATGTACATCGTGACGATTCAACGTTCGCCTTGCCATCCGCGTTCGTGGCTCTTCGTCTTCCGTTCGCGTATTTTCATACAGTAAGTTCGAACCCTTGTCGCTCGAGCTACACGCTGCGCTGGTGCTCGCGAGCGAGGGAGAGACGGTGAACTTGAACTTTGCTTCAGGATCTCGAGACTCGACTTTTCGCTCATGTAAGTTCGGCGAGACAACGTCGGCTACTTTTTCGCTCGTTTGCTCGCCGCTACGAATCGCAGGGGATAAAAGATGAGCGAGATGGACGAGAGACGGAGAAACGGCCGAGAAGCGTATCTGTATGAATGCAAACTACGCGCATGATGTTAAATACGACGCTGGACGCTCTTATAATTTTTATCGGCCAACATTCCGGACAATGATGTTTTCGTGGTAGCAAGGAGGAAAGTGTGCAAATATTTGTTCGTTTCCTCTGTTTGCTAATCGTTCTGGAAAATACGTCTGATTTACATACACGAGGAAGAGATCGCGGTTATGAAACCGAAGATTAGAATTAGCGATACTTCGATTCTACAATTAACCGTATCTTGCATCGATATGTTTCAGTTCCAGTTTAGGAACTGCAGTTCGATCAACGCGCCACTTCAGCATCGGAATTTTAATAAGGACGTTGCGATATCAATTTGTGTCGCTTTTTATTTACGTATCCTCGTACGCGTATACCTGTCTGTCGAAATACGCCGATTTACGATTGCTCTAAGAGTAGAAAAGCAGCGAGTTCTTTTCTTGCGGCGTGGTGGCTTCTCCTAAGGATCGAAACAGGATAAAAAATGTTCTCTGCGTTAGATTCATATCAGTTGCAAAACATCGTAAATATACCTGTGACGTGTACACGGATCGGAAGTAGACGACGAGTGGGTACAGCGATAGATGTACGAAATACGTTGACTCTTTCTGCGATACGTTCGATGTGTATTAACAAAGAACCGAATTAATTGAAACGTCAATTATAACGATGTAATTAATTCGCTATCTGTAACTGTACATTGGGCAAGCGTGTAAGTAAATAAATCTGCCTCGGCTCTTCGATTTCGATTAGCGACAACAACAAAGAGGAACAGCGTGACGAAATATGACGACAGATCGCGTCAAAACACTGCGCAATTCGAACAAGCTAGAATAGAGTCCGCGATAAAAAAAGAGAAAAAACAGCAAATAACTTTACTCTGTAAAGTTCGTAACAACGTGGACGAGTATCGAAAGAATATCAAAAATCTTCGTATACGTATTTACCTATGGATTGATACGACGATAACTTCGTTGATTCCAGCACCTAACTATCGTCCCTTGATTCTTACAATTACCACGGTCGCGCGTTCCACGGAAGATCAGCCCGATAGAATAATGGCAAGTATCGCGTGTTTTCGCTTCTCGTTCGAACGCGACCAAGTGACAAAGTCTGCAATAAGAAAACTTACGATGTAGCCTAGCGAGATATTATGCGCAGTTTGTAGAAGATGGAGACAGACTAGCAGACGCGGAGGTACTTAACATCGTCGAAAGAAAGCTATTTTCTCTCAAGAATAGCCAAAGCTGTCGACAGAGGTGGGAAGGTTATTGTTCATTTGCCTCGAAGTTCGTAAAATTACGCGCCGAAGTTTTAACAGCGCTGTTCTAAAAGCAGCATCGAACTCGTCGCTCTGCGACGACTGCTAGGCGGATTGCTGAAGTTGCTGAGATAAGAACGAATATCATAAACGCCCAAATGTCTTTCAATGTTCCGAGACGACGCGAACCAGCTCTCGACATGCTTTCGGGCCAGCAAGGGCACTAATTAAAGCGGAGTAGGGGAAAGACAGGCGATTGTCACTCCGTATTGTACATACGTGACGGTTTGTCTTATTGTCCGTCGGTTTGTTTACGTCGGGGAAGCCGCGTACGGGCAATGACTGAGAACGTCGGTGAAAGCATTTGCAGCGGGAGAAACTGCAAAGGAAACGTCGTCCGGCAGAGATACACCGAAAGACAAGATGGCAGTTTGCGGTAGAACATACGCATTGGATGAAAGAATGTAATTTGGATCTTCGAATTTGCCGAATGTTCAAGAGACGAGATGGAAGACGAGCGGAAAGCGAGATCAACGATCTTCGATTAAATATTCTTATAGATCTCGTTCGGTTAATTACTTTCTTGGAAAATTCATTTGGAGCCGAAGTATTAGCTTGTCCGAAAAGTTTCTCTCGCTTTGTAAGGAAATAACGAACGGATGCAACACGTTCTCTGTTTTATATTATTTTTAGCGAATCGTGTATGATCTTAATAATAGAAATGGAAGAAAATGGATCGTAGATGATTCGATGAAAGAATATAAAACGAAAAGAGATTGTGCGTCTGTTATTTCTTTACAAAAGGAAAGAAACTTTCGGGACAACCTGATAACTCGAGAGCATACGCGTGATATCTCGGTACTAATTAAAAAACGTTAACCGAGGCTTGCTCTGTTCTAAAGTAACGAAGTATTAAAGACAGAATTAAACTGTCTAATACTTTCAATGTCTGACGATAACGATCGACGATATATCACGTTGCTCCACCCTCGGTACTAACACGTTGCGAATGTGAACCTGGCATTAAAGAATCATCTCTGCTGTCATAAATTATATCTAAGTTATTACATATTAATTATTAATCACGGCCTCGATTACGCTAACCACTATCTTACAATGGAACGTATAAATGGCTTTTTTCCCCATTTACCTCAACTACGAGTTTTGCTGAATAAATATCAATCGGATATAGTTTGCTTGCAAGAAACCGAGAATTAAAAGTTCCATAATCGCTGAAATATTGCAAATCATCTATAGCATGGAAACAGTAACAATTCAAGTACGTATATATTCCTAACTGTTACCAATTAAACGAGCTTGAACCAAACCAGCTAATCGACGACTTAACGAAGCCCTTTGCCAAAGGGCTCGATAATTTATATAGTCGTAACACCTTGTGGGGCTCTGAGAAGACAGATACCGGAGGGTAAAAGTTTTAGAAAAAATTATCCTCGGTAACGACATGGTTATTTCGAATGATTCTAAACCGATTCGTTTCGACGCAGCCAATGGGACCTTCGGTGCAATCGATCTAACCTTATGCAGTCCTATCATACCATACAACCGTGAAAATACCACATTCTCCGAATTATAGGACAGCGATCGCTTCCCTATTGTAATTAAGATCTATACAAATGGATCCACAAATCATGACAATTTTCTTCCTCGAAAATTGGACTTGGCAGACTGGTATGAATACAGTCGATTGATCACCATAAATCTACCTCCACCAGATATAGGTATTAACGCTGATACGCGTCGAACTGATAATACAATCGAAGAATTTATCGCTGCATGGAGGAAAGCAGATGACCACTCGATTCCCGAAACGACCTAAGGCGACGCGAATCGAAATAATTTTTATAAATTACCTCGGTGAAACGACGATCGTGAGTCTGTGGTTAAGAACGCTTTAAACGGGCTTTTGGTAGGTACAAGGGGCATAAATGATCAGGAAACTCGATAACATTCGAAAGATATAGAGCAACAGCGAGAAAAATAATAAGACAGTGTGAAAAACAGTCTTGGTTAAATTTTCTGCCGTCGTTAAATACATCCGTCCATTCTAAAATTCTGTGGAATAAATTACAATCGATTCGAGGATCATCACACGACTCTCGCTCTAGCGAGATCGTGCTAGGCTAACCGGACAGACCAGTAACTACCAATCTAAATAAAATACTAATAATTAATTGAAAAAATTAGGTAAAAATAATTACTAATCCGAATAATAGTAAATATAGAATCGTTTATTTGTAGCAGCTTAATAAATCAATTTAAATTGATGATAAATGCACACACTCGAATAAATACACACAGCCCTAATATCGATCGATATAGAAGGAGCCTATGGTACGGTATGTAGAAAAGGAGATCTAAACGTCTCGCAAGACGTAGGCTTCCGAGGAAACATCCTTGTATTTATCGAAAGCTTCCCTAACGCAGAAAGTTTCTTTCTTATTTTATTCTGCGTTTTACAATTTGTCCAAAGGGACATTTGATAAATTTGTATATCTTTGTTACGAAATAGCATGTGGATGGTTAGCCCCAGCGGGATGATACCATATCTTCGAGATTGTCTATTTTATTTCTTTAGCGAGATCAGTGGGATGCTTAACGCAAAAAAGTATAAGAGCAAAAGCGAATAATATCTGGCCCGAAAATTGTTCGAAACGGTGTTCCCCATGGCTCTGTCCTAAGTGTCTGCTAAGCTATTTTTGGTTGCGATAAATGAAATCGTATCTATGGTAACGTCAGCAGCCAAAACTTATCTATTATATGATGATCTATTATATATAGAGGAAAAAATGAAAATGTGACGGAAAACTTTCCTCGAGATACTTGAAACAGATTTCAAAACTGGCCGATTAAATCGAATTTATCGTCTTTTCCAGACGTGACGACTCGACCAAAAATTGAGTCGTATCTTGGCAACTCCGAAGTTGAACGAGTGGATAAATTTGATTGAATGTTAAAATTTTGGGCGTTGTCGGCGACATCAATTTTTCGTGGCATACGCACGTTACAAAGCTTAAAGACGAGTCTAATACGATTTACGCGTCTTCCGAAAGTAATAGATAATACATCGGCGGCAGATAAACGCGTTTTAATAAATACGTAGAAGCGTAAACTGTCTAAGTCTCAGGCCTAAACTGGACCACTGAGAATAATATCAGGAGCACGAGACCCGCTCTTTCCCAATTACAGTAGATCGTCTAATCGTACACTGCCAAAGTATAACCTTCTTCGTGACAAATTTAAATCGAAACGAAAACGATAAAATACACGCCCACTTCGTTTCATAAAAGAATTCAAACTAATTGACAGATTAATTCAATGCTTACATAGTTAATCTTAAGTTGTCGCAAATACGTCTGCAACTAACACGACGTAAAACTCTAACTTAAAAAAGGAACGCTCGCGATAACAATGATTTTCTAGGTTATGTTGGACACGCGTCGGAACGTCGAATCGAGAAAGAGACGATTGAATCGTATCCGTCCCTTACGTACGATTTATAGTTTCTTTGAATCATCGTTCAGCGATAAAAGGAGAGATGGACAATAAATTGTGCGACTAGATGTGTGCTCGATTCCGCTTCCTATGGTTTCTGCAGAATTAAAAAAGGAAAGATACGGAGAAGAATTATACAGAGCGTTCGCCTTAATGGTCCATACGAGTCTTTAACCATTTCTGATAAGTTAATAAAAGAAGTTGTTATCTGCGTTTAATACGCAATATAAAGAAATAAACAAGGTTACTGAAATACTTTTTTTTTTAAATAATACAATCAAAGTTATATTAATAGACTATGCGAGTCTTTCCTTATTATTGCTGCAGATATCAGAGAGAATTTATTTGTTGTATCCATTCAACTGACAATTTCGGACGACGAAAACGGTACAGCAACGATTCATTGAATACATAAAATAATGTTTTCTCGATTCCCAGTCGACGTCGTATTATGTATATTTATTTACGTATCTATCTTCTTACGTATATATACCTACTCGATGGAATTCACCAATGGCAGTTGTTTTTTAGCTACGATTAGAATCGTATATTCTCAAACTAGGACTGTTGGAGCAGAAGCTACGAGGTTCCCCAGTCGTTTTCGACGCTCGATGGTAAGTTAAAATTGAACTGTTCAACCTACTTGGCGGTTCGCCTGTTAAGCAAATCTATATCGTGCCAGCACATTACGTACTTTAATATCTTTAATCAACGTACAATATTCAAAGAAATAGTGACTTTAGCGTAGACTAGGAAAAAGATTGAAATATTTTTGAAATAAATGTACAAAGTCGAATATATTTCTAGGAACGTATCTGCGATTCCTCGATCACGGCTTCCAATCGTGTTTTCAACAGCGTGCTACTCTATTCTGGCACGTGGAACGAGGAAAAGTGAAACGTAGATGCGACAGCCGACGCGTTAAAAATTTGATTTCTAAGATATAAGTATGTAATTAACGATTTAGCATCTATTTCTGGTAACGAAATCGGTATCTAGCTTCGGTGCCGAGAGCTTAAACAGCTAGCGCCTGATAACATACATACGTATATACAACACTTGCGCATGCATTCATAGAGCAGAAGCACGGTTAAAGGAAAAATATGCATATTTTGACTTGTACAAATTTTTTAGTATCATCAGCGAGAGTAGCGACCGTTATGGCAAAATAAAAATTAAGAATCACGATATCGAAGTACCTTTTAGATGATTTGAATAGTTTAACGCAATTGCTGATAAATCTATCGATCGCGTAAAATTGTCTAAAAAGTTACAATTGTCCGATTTTTCTAATAAATATTTCGCTATTCCAAGTATTTACTTTCCATCATATTTCTACGAAATATTGCCTCACGAAGCATGCAATATCGCTTCTCAGTCTTATCTTGTCACATTTAAGGATCATTTTCGTAACCTTAGAAATGGATAAATCGTGATGCAACGTTTATTAAACACGACGAATGATTAGCCGCCCGACTGAGATTTTACAACGTTTTTAACTTTCCTTGAAATACAAAATTCAACATTTCTTACTAAATAAATAAAGTACTTTTGTAAGAAGCTTCGAGGAAAACATATTGACGAAAGTGGGCGTACGTATTGAGCGTACGTGCTTGGCTTGTTTTTAAGAAATGACCAGAAAATACATGTATACGTATAATTACGTGTCGAAGTTACAACGTTTAATGGCGAACAATACGAAGCAAGCTGTAATTTTCTGAATATAAAAAGGGGGAAAAAGAGGGCAGGGGTAAAAGTGTGCATACTACTAAATTATTTATATTCATTGTATTGTTATATCAATATTATAAATCCATTTCAGGTCTCGTAATTATAATAATGATAATTGTAATAAATATATTTATTTATTTTATCTAAATTTCAAAATTACAAATTTAGATTAAAGAGAAACGTATCGTTATTTTTTCAAGTTTTATCCTGTGCTAAATAGGATGCTGCTTCTAATTCATCAAGCGAAATATTCGTTCTTCATCATGCTGCGAGCCATGAAATTTCATTTGCTCGATCATTCTCAATTACATATGTAATTCGTCATCGAAGCAGCGCCACGTGTAGATAATAAGAGTTTATCATTAACTCGTAGTAAATAAGTATGCAAATAGATTAAAATTGAATTACGACGACGGCGATAGATTATGTGAATGCTACGAGAAATTCGATTTTGAGTCGAGCAAATCTCAAGGGACGCTTTGATTTTGTTGATTATAAATAATTTTGGAAGTACAATATATCAACTGAACGAAATTGAGCGACCATCGAATAAGATACAACAATGACAAATTTTTCATATTTTTCATTCAATTCTTCCTGACCGTAAATGTTGTTGGTACGATATTAGTTGTCGAAGCATTGCAAATATTCGAAAATTGGTTTTCTAATTACTGTTATTTAGATTTAGTTAATTACTGTTATGTGCATCATGTAAGCGTATCGTTAAATGCATTTACATTATGAACGAGGTACAAACTTTTGTTCGTGTTACCATGCACAATAGTCTTTCGTTGAACGTTTTTTTACAGATGAAATGCGTATGTTAGATCAAAATGGTCAAATGTTAATTATTATAATTGGGAAACAAAGTGAGAGATACGTAAATGTCAGAACAGCACTGGCAAGATTTCCCCTGGCGTAGGAGTTCCGTTTGATTCTCTCTGCATAGCAGTATAGCGGTCATTAAGGGGCCGAAATCGCGAGATCCTGAATCGAGTATTATCGTTGACTAAGTTCTATACATACCTAGTCTGTGGTGTTATCCTCAATTACCTTTCGAATATTTTTCGTAAAAATTGATTTTATAATCGATACTTGGAATCGTTGAACGATTATCTCACAGAAAAGACAAGACTGAGTAATTTTAAGAACAGAGCAACGTTTTTTCGGGCAAAGTTCGGATTATTAATTTCCTAATTAATTTATAGTTTCCTAATGAAATATTATAAATAATTAATAATGGTCTAGAACTCTGTAATGGAAATTCGATTGCGTAACGTAGAGCTCGATTTGTGTAATACGTGTGTAATATGTAAATGTACGAGTTCATCATGACCGATGCTCCTGATTGATTATTATGTCACGTTACATGAAAATTAATGAATTTTTATCGCATGGAATATCATATTAAAATATAACAAGATAAAATATACATAGCAACAACTATTTGACACCGAGACGTGACATTTATAATCGAACGTATTATTTGCTCGTATTGCGGATTATTGATTACAAATTACATCGACTGTCGCTTAATTTAATTGTTTAATTATACGTTAGTTACGAAATGGATATATGGACAGTTATGACTAAAGTAAGAATGACACTTGTAATTGTACGTATTATAAGAAAAAGTAAATTTCGCAACTTATATCGTATCATATTATTAGAACGATGGTAAATCTTTTTCCAGAGACTGTCTTCTGAAATTATAAGCAAGTATCGAAATTATTTTTCGAACAATCATATCGCGCAACGCAGTTTTAGTAGCGAAAGAGCATTTTGTTGCTAGCCTCGCTTAGCTTTTTGAATTTTACGGCCGGGAATACGTAGAACCAGATTTAAATCGTCTCGAAACTTGCATATTTAAGTATCATTAATTTTTCAGTTGTATATTTTTTACTACGTGTTTTTGTTGTTAACTTAGTCATCGACTTAGACCTTGCAGTAAGCAACGAGTGTTATTACATCAGCTTGAAAAATAATTACTACTGTATGCAAGTGCGTATTTGAAAACAAATTTTTTAAAAAGAACTAACTTTCAAAGAATTGATTCGTCGTTTTTTTCTTTTCTCTTTTTTGATGGAACTATCCGTGTTTTAAACGGAATTGTACCCTTTTTTTCTACAGCGTTCTACAGCATTTTTTAATTCTTTACGGAAAAGCGTTAATATACCTGTACGAAAAAATGATTAGTTTAAAAGATATTTTGTTTTTAATATTGTAAAACTGTGCGTTCGTTTATGTTGCCCTTGTCTTTCGCGCGACAAGTTTTACAATATTCTAGTCGTATCCCATATCAGGTTGCCATCCGTTCGCTTTCTCCCGAATTTGTCCCAGTTTTTAACGTGTTCGCGAGAATTTTCAGTAACGATCAGGGTTTCCCGATACGCTCGCTCGTTGTTCAAACCGCCGGCCTCGCTACTCAACCTTGTGTCATCATGCTATATGTGCGTTGCGCGCGGTGATACCAATACACTGGATAGCAACGCATTTGTTTTCCTAGGGGTGATTTTCAAGTGTCGCGTTCGCATCGGACGCATCAGAAGCAGTCTTCTAAATGCGAACGCAATGCTATCCGGCTATAATCTATTCATAGTTTACAAAAGTTTTTATCGCGCGATATCGGACCTGATCTGAAAAATAGTCGAAAGTGGCCGACTTTGAAACGGAAAGGTCCAAAAGTTTCATCGCTCTCTATGTTAGATTAGCGATTCTACAAATCGAAGTGAATATATAAACTCTAATCCCACGTAACGTGACGTGCGTGTACCATAACGAGGAACATTACGATATATTATAATATCTCGTATCTAGCCGCGCACTTTTTATATTCAGCGCGTACGCCCTAGTGTCTGGATGAACGAAATTAATCTCACGGATACGGTAACACGTTTACAACCCTTGCGACTGAAACAGTTGTAAAATCTACAAGATTCCGATACTAATGTCGTATCCGGTTTAACCCACCTTCGCACAGCACTAATTATAAACAACGCCTCGGCATATCTGTTCGCAACTGGCTCGATAAATAATCGTTTGCCCGACCGTTCAAAGTCTACCGTGCATGTTCGAACCACCTGTTACGGAATGCGCCAATTTTTAAATCTTCCAAACTACTAAACGTTGTTTGACAAGTTTCATTGATTTACTGCGTTTTACGCAATTCGTCGCGACGCGACTCATCCTCCGTTCCATCAGAATCTGTACGAACTCGTCGTAATTGTTTTTGTTTTTTATTATTATTTTATTTGCATTGTACAATTTGTCCAACAGGACATTTGGTAAATTCTTATATCATTGCTGAAAAATAACACGTGGCGGGATACCATCTTGCAAATTGTCTGTTCTTTAGTGAGATCAGTGGGATGCTTCTTCCTTAGCCTTCTTTCTATATGAGTTTCGCTCGCTTCAGCAGCCAGCTGGTATGGTAATCGCAAATTTGGAAATTCGTACGATTTCATTTTAAACCGAACAGAAGCTTTTTGCACGTATCTCGGGAATCAAAGCGTTTTTGAAAACGAATTCAAGTGTTCTGAGCTTGTCGGGATGAGTGAGCAGGCCAAACTACCTCATCCTCTTCCTGTCGCGCACCTGCGTTTTATTTTCCACGACTTATTATCCATTATCGCTGCGTTTTAACGAGTATACTAATAAACTTGTGTCTAACTTGTTGCGTCTAGAGTTAAATCAACGACAAACTGAAAGTGCGTCGAGCCACGGAATCATTCTATGTGCAAATTAATGGTCCTGCCCTTTATTTTTCAAGAGATTTTCAATGCTTCGGTTGAGTCTTGATTAGAACCGTCCAAGTTGTCCTGCGATTCACCGCCACCTCACGAACCCTGCACCGGCCTTACGCAATATCTGTAGCTTCGTAAAAATTCAAATTTGACCTTGCAACGGTGGATGCACGTTCGGTGATAGAGCTTCTTGTCTCTTCCTTTTTAGGTCACCACATGCAGACCTTTATGTACCGTTGGACAAATTGTAAAACGCAGAATAAAATAAATAAAAAAGAAAAAAAAAACTACACGCAGAGCTCGACAAATTCGGATTCAACAATGTCTCGATTCAACGATCCAGGGTTGCGTACTCGAAATGCATAGCGATGGCTTTGAACCGTATCGATAATTATAAATACTTGTTTCGAATTTCTAAAAATAACGGTGGAAAAAATAAAAATACAGGTGGAATACGTTCAGCGCGTTTCGCTTCTTACGTTACGAATCGAACAACTGGATTGATGGGAAAATTTATGTCGACCGCGGTTTAATTATTCGTCTCGGCTTTTTCCATCTTCTTCGTAAATAACCTCTCTTGTAAGGGGATTAGGAGCGCGAATGCAAAGTATACGGCCGTATCAGCGAAAAAAGAAACGTTGCAGATTCAGTCATCGTCAAACAAACGGGCGGAATTTTCCCTGGTGCGTTTTTAATTATTGACACTTTGTGAATTTAAAGAAACGTTGTCGAAACGTTGCCAAAGGATCAGCAAGCAAATTTGTTTGTATAGTGCACGCGATAAGTCTGTATATCATTGTTTATCTTGATAAGTTTCAATGACAAATAGTATTCTGACGAGCATCTCCGACGTGATGCCTAAAGCTACGTCATAGGAAGTTGTTATCGGAAATTTCAAGAATCGCTAGAGCACTTCTGAAATGCGATTACCGCTACGCTAATTAATTAGGTCGTCCCAAAAGTCTCTTTCTTTTCCAAACGTATATTTTACAACAATGCATCTTTGTACAAACGTGAAACCTGATCTACCAAATGTCGTGGTCCTTGTCTTAGTAGAACAAAACGGATCACGCGTAATTCAATGAAATGACGTAAAACAAAATACGTTGTGCATCTACTATTGTTTCCTCATAAAACGAAGGAAACTTTTGGGACAACCTAATACGTTGCTACCGGTGAATCGGTTTAACTCTGCGAAAGAAACGAACGATTTGGCCAACTGTTCTTCGATTAATACGAGGATGCTGATAAATTCTCGACATCATCGCGTAACTCTGTCGCAGTTTTCGTGGAATGCCGAATGCATATATGGATTTTAGACCGAGCAAATAAAGCAAGAAGGCTGGAACTGAAAGGAACTTTCGATGCTAAATTTTTTTCCTATCTTGCATTTCGTAGAAACTTATCTTGGATAATTGTTAAATTTACCGCAGATAAAGCAGTATCGAGTTATGCTGTTGTTGTTTATCTATGTGGACGGCTCTAATTACACAGATATTTGCGTAATTTTCTTTTTCCGTGTACTTTACCTTCGTAAGGATAAATAACGTTGAAAACTGGATATTTCTATCAATTCGGCGAATTTTTGCAACATTTAAATCGCAACGTTTATCGTCAAAGGACGTGTTAAACTATCCACAGCTGAAAGAAATGTGACACTTTTTGGTAAAAATAACGAAAAAAAAGAAAGGGAAGAAACCATCGCGTTTTTAACGCGCTCGAAGTAAAGACGCGCAAGAACGAAGCGGTAAAATCGTATCGAGCGCGGAAAATCATGCAGCTTTGCTTCAATTACGTTCTTATAAGATCTTTTCCATGATACAGCTGATTTTCGCTCAATAGTATTTTTCATTACAAAATTATCACGTTACGTCTAGTCGTTGAGTAGTCTTCCACGACGAACCAAAATATGAACACACCGTACTTCAAATTACATTTTTACTTGCTGACAACGTCGACGAGTCAAGAGGACGCTGCCACTGTTGCTTTAGTAATTATATTTAATATCGCTTGATATCACGTTAATATCAATGTCGCGAAGGATAATCGACTTCCTAATCAGACACGAACAAGTAGACGCGAAAAAATAATCTGTATCCTGGATACAGGTGGTGGACAGGTTTGAAATAGGGAAAATAGGCATCTTTAAAGGATGAAACGCGATGGCGGATCGACCGACGCGTCAGTGCGGGTGGATCGAATCTTTTTTGTCTATCGCTCGTGCGATTCGCTTCGACAACCTGTTTCGCCCCACCAGGGTCGAATTTACATACACGTCGCAGGTGGCTTTTGCGTTTGTCTGATTTTAGCGCGAATTGTAGTTTCGCGGCAGACACGTGCAGTGCGTGTAGCTGAAATTACGCTCAGTTTCTCCGTCTCTTCGCGGTGCACGTTGCAGTTGCTACAAGCGCTCGTCCACTTTTCCGCTGTCTTTTCTTTTTTCCTCCCTTTCCCTTCTTACCTCCCTTTTTCACGGTTTTCTCTCCTCCGGTTCCTCCGTTTTCGCAAGAAAAAGGAAACAGAGAGATCGTCGTTCGACGCGACGATTCTGTGCGTGCGTGCGCGAAAGAGAGAAGAGAGTTCTCCCCTTTGACAGCTGTTTCGCTAATTGATTGACTCGCGACACAAAATCACAGGAGGCGGAGGAAAACGGGATATTTAATGAATCCGTCGATGAAGTACAGCGGTAAGCTTGTAAAGGAGTTGTGTTTGTTTCTTTTTTTTTGGGAGGGAGGGGGAGAAGCGGAGGAGGGGATATTTTTACCGCTTTCTCTCTGTTTTGCCGTGTTCTAAATTTCGGATTTTCGATCGCGAGAGGTAAATCTTTGAAATTCCAACGCGTATGAAAGCCAATATCGTTAACGTAAGAGTTTAATATTTGTCGGTTAAACAGAGTGAAATAAACGCAGCGCCACATACCTATGCGGCTCTCGTTGATTCAACGACTTTACAAACTTTAAATTAACCGTAACGGATGGTTAAACGAATTCAGGATCGCTGCACTTGGCATCGATCGCGTTTAAAAATTACGCGACTTTTTGCAACTGTTTGCGCACGAAATCTTTATTTAGCTCGAATCTTTTTCCGCGTATCGGGCGCAAAATCGACGTAACTGCGTGCCGCAAATTCACGCGTCAGTGAAAAACTAGTAAAAGAATTTAATTTTGGAAATATGAAAATGCGAGAACGGTGTCGTAAACGCTGCACAGGACAAGTTAGCGAGGAATTAACACGCGAATAATGTTTTTCCTTCCGTTTATCACGTTTGTCATGAACCAAACTGAAAAGCGAAGAAATCACGCATAGCGCGCGGCTCGAATTATTTCAAAAGTCACGTAAAACCGTAACTTTCTCGCCGTTGTTGGGTTTGATTTGCAACGTCTGCCTGAACAAACACACAAGGCGTTTATACACCGATGATCGTATCAGGGATCGAGGTACGAGTACCAGATACCTTGTTATTGCTGTCCCAAGATTCTAGTAATTATCGTAATTTTAAAAAACTAGAATATATGGATTGTATTTAAATTTCAAATGATTCTCAGCCAATCGATTCGATGACATATTTACTTTTATACGTATTAATTCTCGAACCTGTTTCGATTACCGCTCGTCGATTAACTCGTGTAACGACTTTACGCGATCGCTGGATCCTGGAATTGGATATAATAAAATAAACAAACGAACGATTTCGAAAACGCGATGCTATTGGAAAACCGTAAACTTCGTCGTTCGCGTATTTTTATTAGGAATATTAGGAATACTCGTGAGTATTCTTATTAGGAAATACTATTTCGTAGTTGGATGTCTTACAAGTCCGATCATCTCGAGTACTTTTATTACCTTTTCTCGCTTTCTTCTCCGGTATATCTCTTCGTTCTATCGCTACTCTATTCCCATCGAATATTACAGAAATGACATAAAAACTTAAGCGAAAGTGTACGAACTCGAACGGTATTGTCCCAACGTTGCTCAAACGTTTCATCGCGATATCTTACATTTTATTTACACGTTTGCTGACATTTTTCGTTACATGGTTCACAGCTTAACCGATCGGTATGTTTAACGCGATCTTTTCCCAAGGTGTCACGGTCGTGTGGCGTAAAAATATACCGTGCGCTGCTGGAAGAAGGTCCTACGGGAGGAGTGAGATATTTCTGACAGATTCGACGCGATCATAAAGATAAGCACGCGTAACGGCCTAAAATTTCGTACACGCAAATAAAACGATATAAGAACGCGCGACGGTGAGCGACGAAGAACAGCAGTACCTCCATTATCTGTGCGTCGTACCGCGAGACTTCTTTCCAGCAGCGCGTTGTATCGCAATATTCCTTGTACGGTATCCAATAACCTGTGATCACGATATTCAAATATCGTTTGATCGATTACCTGACAATAATCGTTGCGATTACGAAAGTAAAGCGGCGTATATATGTATATACCGATAACTAGATGATAATCATTTGCATATGATAAATATCCCAGCAATAGAAGGATAGTAGGTTTATTAATATTTATTTTCATAGAGCATGACGTTGCTTCCCTGCGCGGTATCACGGAATTTTCCTTCATTATCGATCGCATCTAACAGATCTACTGTCTCCCGATGAACTAACTGTACGTACATAGCCATGTACAACAGTTGCGTGACAATCAGGTAGAACGCTCGAGCTGCGTGCGTTTATAGCAGTTTAATTACAGGAAGTTAAAAAATGAAACTGAGAAACGAATCGCTGCTTGATAATCGTTCGTCAACGACGTTTATTTCGCTCTGTCAACACGAAAGACGACGTGGAAATAAATATCTTATTGCGACTGCTACTTGGGAAATGCTCGTTCGAGCGACCGGTTTCTCATTGTGTGCGTAACGCGTTAGCAAATAATTTTCATAAACATAAGCTATAGGCCAACGCACGTACCATGCACGAATCGTTGTGAAAGTACTTTTCAAAATTTCGCGATATTTAATCCGCGTCCCGTGTTCGAGTTCGTATGGCGCGTGTATCATAAAAATACGTACGTGCCGATTTCGTTCGGAGACGAACACGACGAACGTGTTGAATCGACAATTTGATTTTTACACCACCTGTACTCTCGCTTTCGCGGAATATGAGAAACGCGTTAGATTCGAAGATATAAGCATATATATGCACATTTAGATCGTCGGAGAATTTGTTATTCGAACTGTGTCGAATAAATTGTAACTTCGTAGTTTCGTAGACATCGTGGAAAACGGAAGTTCCTAACAATGATTCGTGATATTTCGGTACGCGTGACGCGAGATTATTCTTGTGTCTTTACATTTTTATATCTGCTTTCACGCGCATGTCGATCGCAATTAAAATTGCTTATTCGCGTAATTAATATGGTTCGTTGTTCTTTCATTCAGTGGCGTGAGACAAGATGTTAAATGTCAGAACTACGTATATATTCCTTTAAATGAAAACATTTATTCCTTCCTTTCCCGGTCGATGAGCTCTACTTACCATCGCGCCACATTTTTTAAACGCGATATAGTAGGTAAAAATTACTGCAGCGAAGAGTATTTCCCAATATCCTAATTATGAAAAAGAATGTATAACAAAATACCATATAAGTGCCAATGTCAATTACTATCAACGTAATACTAATATAAATACTGAAATATCGTACATCGTGTTTGAATTTTACTAGACGAGTAATCGAACGACGCAAAGTTTTGCACGCGATTATCGTGCAAGAGCAGATACATAACGAATACGTAGGTTCGCAAGATAATAACGATAAAAGTAAAATAAATTATAGAAGAACAAAAGTAGAATCTACGTATATACGTGCGAACGCGTAATCCATACACGATACGATATACGAGAATTTGGAAAATTTCAAACACTACGTGTTTATACATTTTTTCTGCGGATACACGGAATTAACGAGCTACCATCGGTATAAACAAGTATTCTACTCGAATTACCGTTGTATCTGCTAATTCTTCGGTTAAACTTTCTCTCCCGTCGTTTCACCATTAAGTCTAGCGATTGTCAAACGTATTACAGTGTTACAGTGTTCAATTTTACATTTCGCTAAATAAACGCTATCGGCTGCAAGTTGCTTGCATTTTCTCTTCTTACTCGAATAAATGTCATTTTTACGTGATATGATTCTTCTATCGTGCTTCAATTGCGTTCGCAAATATCTTCTGCCAGACTTTTCAGAATTGGTACCGGTCGCTTCAAATCGCAAATTATAATAATGTGGCGAGTGAAACATCTTTAGTGAAAATCTGTCGCTCGTTGACAATAATTCAATTAACGCGATAATAAATATTACCTATTGCCAGCCCGTAACGTAAACGTTTACGCGAATCGTATTTAACAGCGACAGATGATACCGTGTAATTGAAGTATTAACTAAGTACCGATTAAATATCACAAAACGTAACTAGTGTCAAATTTATAAATTGTCAAACTCTATGTTTGTAAACGTTCGTTTACCGAGAGAATAGAATCCCGAGCGATCCTTCTTTTCACTCTTTCTCTCTAATCTTCCAATTACTGATTTCAATCATTAATAGCGACAATTTACTTTGTTAAATGTAGTACGTGAATGATGGTGTTTAAACGATTCTTCGATTTGCTTTCAATGTTTAGCTACAAGTATTTGCGACGTACGTTACTTTGCTGCTTTACAACGTTAATAATAACGTATAAAACTTATCGCAATATTGCGACATTCTAATATTGTCGATAATCGTGTGTCGTGTATCTTGCTACAGGTGAAGACGCAAAGTCTGAGGAGTCTGGCCCCGTAGATTTCGAACGAGCAATAACCAATGCCGGTAAGCATATATATTTGTTTATTCGATTTTTTTTTCGATGTTTTTATTCCGCGCTCTCGCTCGAAGCAACGTCTTACGCTCCATCGATCGCTGTCGCGTCTGTCAAATTCGAAGAAAGAAACGCGCAAAAATTCCAAACGACTTAATAGCTCACTCCGCCTCTATCTTTCAAAACTGTTAAATCCCGAACGATGCGCACGCGTCTATAATTCCCCAAAACAACTATACAGAGTACGAAAAGGAAACAAACACTTCCTTTGTCCGTCCTCTCAAAGAATTTTTGTCCCCTTCTACTTTCGTAACGTCTACGAAATAAACGAACGAAACGATGTTCCTCGGTGCTAAGACGTTTCAGCATATCGCGTCGAAACTCGCATCTTTTCTAAGGATGGAGAAAGCAAACGGTCAGAGATATTATATACATATATATAAATTTACGGTTTTATATATATATATATAATTATAATATATATATATATAATTATAATATATATATAAATAATATATATGAAATATATATAAATAATATATATTTTAATATATATAATATATATTTTAATATATATAATATATATTTTAATATATATTTATTTAATATTATATTTTATATTATTTATTATTTATTTATATTATATATTATATATATAATATAAATATATATAATAATATATATATAATATAATATATATATATATAGAGAGAGAGAGAAATCCGACTTAGGACTGAATCCAGTCGAATCAATCGGAATTTTCCATCGACCGAGGGACGTCTCGCGGTCTGCCATGTACACGGAACATTTTTCGACAGGCTATGGAAAATTCAACTACTTGTTGCTGCTGGCCGTTTTGCCCGCTAGTTTCTCCAGTATTTTCTCGTCGTCGGCGATGTCGTACGTGTTACCATCGGCCGAGTGCGACTTGAGGCTCACCATGTTCGACAAGGGTCTACTCAACTCGATGACGTTCGCAGGTGGTATATTCATTTATTGGCGTAATCACGTAACCGCGACTGTAATTACAGGTTGAGCTTAAGACACAGAGAGTCAAAGCGCGCATTTGGTACGCTTCGAGTTTCTGGTTAGAACACACATGGTGTACGCTACGGACTCGTTAGGGAATGTATTTGTACGAGTACGGACATGGTAATTAAATGACACACTCTTGTACTTCATCGTGCATTGGTTACGTGGTTCGCGTGGGCAACGATCTCGAGCGACGATTTTCGAGCGACGAGAAATCGCGTTCGAGATCGGCGAGCGATCGTTCGACTCGTAATTTAAAATTTCTTCCGTTTCTTCTCTTTTTTGTCTACTAAAAACGTAATTTAGATTGTCGATCGTTTGCCAGGTAAGAGAGCAAGACTTTGACAAGGTCTCTTTATCGGGATCGAGACGTTTGGAATTTTTTTAAGAGAAAGAGAGTGGATTATTTTATGACCTGTTTAAGATCGTTGCGAATTAGCGGTCTAAACCGCGTTGTTTACCGTGTTGGTTTGGTTACCGCATGATCGATTCGAATCAGAAACGAAGAGATGCTTTTTTACGAGTTTCTAAATCGTGACGTATACGAATACAGTAGTTCTATTATCCGAACATAATATTTTCCAGTAACGGATCTTTCTTTCCTTTATTCGATCGAGTGAATTCCGATCGTAAAAATTTGCTACGAAGTTAACGACGCGATCAAAGAACTCGAAAGATGCGTAAGTGCGACAGAATTAGCGAGAGTACACGGTGTTGGTATAAAACCACCACAGCCGCGAACATCAAAAAACAAAAACACGATCTAAAGCGCGTAGATCCCTCTGATGCTGGCAACAGTAAAAAAACCGTAAATATACCGATACAACGAAATGATTGCATTGCGATAAAAACGATAATAACGACGACTTAATGCAAATGGAAACGGCAAACAAAAGCGGCAAAGAAGAGATTCCTTCTCGTACCGAAGCGTTCGTGACGTTCGAAAAAGGGCTTCGACGATTCGAAGCGGAAAAAGAACCGTAACTCCTCTGTGCAGTTTCTTGCGTTGAAAGAATTATACGACCCAGCAGCTAAAAACATATAGGATCCATAAACGCTTAAAGAAACTATCGATCGATCTTAAACCGTATTTGAACAAATGAAATTTCATACGAGGAGAGCGATTGTTCTATTATCCGGAAATTTCATTGTCGGAGCAGTTTTGTCTCCGTATTATTATTTCGGATAAGGAAGGCTGTACGATTTATACAAAAGGAATCGAACAGCATAAAACGCAGTACTCCGAGAAAATCAACCTTTCCACGGCTTATCGTTTCTTTATTATTCACAACTTGTTGATAATGCCACGCACAATATCACTCTTTAATAAAACTCTCTAACGAAGAAGCTCGGTATCAGTACACTGCGGAGAAGAATTTGATATCGTGACAACGATAGGAGCAGGTAAAAGAGATATGAGAATTTATTGAAACGGAAAGTCCCACGGAAAGATCGATGTTTGTAACAAACGTAACCAATATGATTTACAATGCACGATGTCTACATCCGTGTTTCTGGAACAGCTTCGATGGCTTTTGTTTAGAACGATCTCTTTCAGCGGGAAACCTCATCCTTCGTTTCTGATTCATTTTCGAATAAGAAGATCAACTAATTAATTTTCATCGTAACACGATTTACATAAAAATTTGCGTCGAATTACTTTAATCGTTACCTTCGTCGTGATAATTATTAACTTCGTAACTTTAGGATTTAACCGATCACATACGTACATCGTACCCCCTATAGGGAATAATTTGCTAAACAATATGCTTCTGTATATTCTTTGAAAGTCAGTTTCAAAATTCTTTTCTTTCTTGCCTATCCGTTCAAATTACTGTGAACGCAACGAATAAATACAATCCGATTCATATCGATAAAGTACGTATCATAAAGCCAACCGAGAGATCCAACTTCCCAACTATCGTTGAAAATTTGACTGGTTTCAGGTATGATCAGCACCTCGTTTTTCTGGGGATTTATGACCGACACGTTTGGTCGTAAGAAGATAATGTTTTACGGTTACATGGTCGCCGGAATCATGAGTTTGGCGGCTTGTTTCTCGCACACTTCGTGGCTTTTAATTTTGTTCAAGTTTCTCGATGGCGTGATGTAAGTTGATACGACGATCGTCGCAATGAAAACCTTAATACTTCGATCGCTACGATTCGTGTCTACCTTTAACGCTGATACACTGCACGGTTCATTGGTCGTGGAACCGACGAACGAAAACAAAATGTTGAACTAACACATAGCTTAATACAGAATTACAAATCTACCGTACCATCGACCACGCGCATGACAGCTGAAATTGATTCTTTCAAAAAGCATCAAATTCTCATAATGATCTTTCAACGCTTGCAGCATGTCCGGCCCGTATGCCGCTCTGATGTCTTATTTGGCAGAAGTGCATAACGATGCGCAGCGATCTCGAACCTATATGTGGCTAGGGGTGTTCTTCTCGCTTGGAAATATTTCTCTACCATGTGAGTACCCTTTAATCGCCATATCCTGCTCTCATATTCTTACAACGTGTTCGCGTAGCTTTGGAGAGATTATTCCTTTTGACCATTGAAGCGATATATCGAAGGAAAACTACCACACGTTCGTACAGCTATCTTTTCCCGATCTCTGTATCGATCGATGCTAAAAGGAAGGGCGATTAACGAATAGACAATACCGGATGCCTATAACAAGGAAGAAGATTCTATGCGTCGACTGGGATAAGCTCTTTAACGTCTTTAATATAGGATCTTCGATTTCGTTTCTCATTTTACTTTACGTTCATCCGCATAAAACAGAGGAAACGTTTGGTTTCAGGCATCGCCTGGCTGATCATACCGCAAAAATGGACCGTTAACGTTGGCACCGGGATCGTGAAGATCAGTTCGTGGCGCGTGTTCTTGGCGATTTGTTCGTTGCCAGAGTTTCTTGCCTGCGTAGCGATCTTCGCATTTCCCGAGAGCCCGCGTTTTCTTTTATTGAAAGGCAGGAGAGACGAGGCTCTTGAAGTTTTCAGGAAGATTTACTCGGTGAATACCGGGAAAAATCCAGACACGTATCCAGTAAGCAGCGTTCGATGTTTCAGAGCTTTGCAGTTCGTTCATTTTTCGTACCAAGTCCAATTCGAAATGACTTTCATTCGCAGATAAAAGATATCGATGACGAGTATTCCGTTGAGTCGGCGAGTAACAGTAAGATAAAGGACAAGTTACGTTCCTGCTGGCAACAGATCAAACCGCTCTTTCTATCGCCAAACATCTTCAAACTGATCGCAATCGGCATGATCCAACTGGGTGCCACGATAGGGTTAGTCAGATCAAGCGAACTTTCCTTCAAACATATTTTCATTGTCGCTGGCTCTTTGAATCGTTTATATCAAAGTCGAATATATTTCAAGAGTCAACGTTCGCGACTGACTTTAATCATAGGAGAAACGAAGAACGTTGACCAATGAGCAAATTTCAATTTATAGATCGAATTCGATTAGACTATGGATGCCACAATTATTCACAATGATGGAACAATTCAAGAATGACTATTCGAAATACGAATATTCGAGCTCGCAGCCGCGCTTCTGTTACATGTTAGGCCAACAAGGAGCCAATCGTAATTTCTCAACGAGTTTCGTAAACGAAACTTTAAACGCTGCCCACACATGCGTACCGGTATTACGTTATTTACATACAAACATAATAAACCATTCCTTGCTTACACACATTTCCATGATTTTTAATTTACGCCACTACGATGGCGTAAATTAAAATTGTACGATGTACGTCGTTGCTTGTTACGCGTACTTACGAAGGATTTAATTATTAATTCTCTCTTTCGGCTTTTGTTCGTATACGGTGAAGATTTCAATCGTTTTTTCTTTTCTTTTTTTCTTTACGCGTGCTTTATTTCAGGTGGAATTGAACTCAAAAGTGTTCATTAATTCTATCGTGATTGCGGTTACCGGCGTAATAGGGTATACTTTGGCAGGCACGCTCATTACTGTAGTAGGAAAAAAGAAACTTATAGGTGAGATATCTACGCTGAACGTAAATAAATTTTGTACAGGAACGTACAGGGAAATAATTGGTCTTCGTAATAATTTCTAATTTCTATTTGTTGCAGCAACTTGTTTCATGGTAGCAGCTGCTTGTTGCGCCTCGCTTTATTGGGCCGAAGACACTAACGGTATTCTTGGTTTGTGTTCAGTTTTCGTAGCCATGTCGAGTATAGGCGGTGCCTGTGTCGTAAACGTTATCGTCGATAATTTCCCCACGTGTTTAAGGTACAAAGATGTCTAATTTCGTAGCAATTTGTTTATTCTACGTCTCGAGTATCACGTCGATTATTTAATACCTTTCTTCAGGACTATGGCAGTTAGTCTAACTATGATGGTAGGCAGAATTGGTGCGGTTATAGGCAATTTACTATTTCCAGTGCTGTTTGACCTGTCCTGCTTGGGTCCCTTCATTATGATTGGCTCTGCCTCTCTAGGTAAGATCATCTGAATCCTTTGGTATGCGAATAATAAAACGATATCACGACATGATATTCTTATATATAAATTGCGCACAAATTTAATTTTTCAGTATCGGCATTACTAGTGACCATCCTTCCACGAAAAAAATCGCAGAGAAATAAGCCAAAGCAAATTTCCTAACGAAAATGCGTATGGTTAAAATGTAATCAGCTAATAGTAGCTGAAAGAATCGCTTGTAAATACACACCCTGTGTCTGGTCGTTGGTCGATTGTAATTTTCGGTGCATGATTTTTCATCATGTAAATATGTAAATACAATACAATTACACTCGTGTAGCATAAGGTATCCTCATCACTTTATACGTATGCGTGTAACCCCAAACACTTCGCAAGACAAATGCATGGCCTAAGTGACTTTTTAATAAACATCGTGATTGCATTAATAAACATCATGATTGCATGGCGTAACATAATTTTGGAACAGTCCTTATCCTCGAGATTTAATAACCTCGTCGTCCGACAGTGGATCGTTAGATAATACATTAACTCGCAATTAATATCGTTAATTCGCAATATAATTATTAAATATCGCAAAATTCAGAAGCGATGTAGCGAAGAGAAGCAACGTTGTTATGTAACAAATCTCTGTTATTACTACTTTAAAGATCGTAACAGCTCGTTTTCCACTGAATTTACTTTCTTATTTCTTATTATCTTAGTATTAACAGTCATAAGTGTCCTACGCAATTGGAAAAGCTACGTCTTTAAAATCAATCAGAGACTTACTAGTCATTTATCCGATCTTCTAATCACATAAAAGATAGTTGTAAAATTATTTTTACAGAAAAAATATTTTAAAGCATCCAAAATATAAAAAGTGATTTGAATAGAATTTTGTCATATTACGTATTAATTACGTTAATATTACTTATTATTTGTTAAAAATGTATCTCAAATACTAAATAAACTGTCGAATACTAAATAAATATTACCAATTATCCAGAAAAAGAAAGAAAAAGACTGACGGATAAATACGTTTGCTTGTGTTAAAATAAATCAAACGTTACCAAATGTCCATGAAAAGCTCCTAGATTCATCGTCTATGACACCCCCTAATGCTTCCAAGTTCCTCCGGCAATCAAGCAATAATCTGCACAAAAGGAGACCAAATATTAAATGTAAAATAAACGTATATAAAGAACAAATTATTTAAAGATGAGACGATGATCAAGGTTAAATTGCGTTTCGCAAGTTCGTTGTACGAGCTAACGGTTGCCGGTAATTGCCGGTAAAATGTAGCAATCAAAAAGCTCAAAAGAAAACAAATAATAGATTATAGTAAATTATTACATAAAACACGAGCGTTAATTAAACAAAGTTAAGACTAACGTACGTTTGAACGATGAATAAGTATGAAGGTATGCGTACTGCGGAGTAACACTAAACACGTCTCATTGTTATGATCGCGACACTAGTAGAATGACCACCACGCCACGGTTTGCTCAGCAATACATATATATATATATACATATATATATAGAATTCGTATGTATGATTTCAGAAAAGTTGTTTCTTTCTATTAAACAAACTAACATGTATTCAGTGGTTATTATATTTAATTACCTTCACTGTGTTTCTGTGATTTCTCCTCAAATTAAAATTAGTGAATTTACTAACGACGTATCTACAAACTATCAAAGAATATTTATAAAGGAATAATTTTGCACCCGCACATAGATGTTGAAATATTCAAATTATTTCGTTTCTTGCAATTTGCAATCAACTGCACGTACCTATTTCGAAAACTTCCGGCTTCAACACACTTCCTAAAATTCCCTAGAGCACTACCGAAAACTACGTAAGCTGCTGTTATTTGCAGGATGTAAATATATTTAAACGAATTCTTTATACTACGAGTGAATTATTAAGATTACAATAAATATGTTAATGGAACTAACGAAACATTTTCGTAAACGGATTAGTGAGTCGTTATTGGACGTTTTAAAGGGAATTTAACCTGCTGCAACGTACAGCGCTCTATCGAATAAAGTGACACTGTCAGTAATGGAGAAAGTGGACGTGATGTGAAAGGCTTCGAAGTTCGTTTGCCGCTTCGTAGATTTTTAGGCCGATACAGAATCATGGAAGAAGTGTTTCAGAACGGAAATTATCAAAGGGAGTCGAACGCAAACATGACTACCATGGAGACACAAAAGGAGGTAAGAAACTCTTTGAATAGTTGACCATTTCAATTCGTCCGCCAAATCAATACGTCGTTCGGAGCTATAATTTTTAAATACGTTCTTACTTGAACGGGTTTCTAGGTATTATGATTATCGTAATTGTACAAAGTTAAATTACTACGAAATTATATTTTTTTAAGTTAAAGAAGCATTAGATAAATGCACAGAAAATGTATGCACATTGCGAAAGAATCGAAATGACGCGCAGTGATTCTCATGTTTTGTTATTGTTATTCTAAATCTTTTATTTTTTTTTTATTGACATTATTTTCTAGTTTTACTTTTAATTACTCATATCTATGTTTTTACTATTGTTCAATTTATGCTACATTTTTTTAATATGTCAAATTTCCTTGTGTACCTTCATTGTATAAATTAACTTTAAGCTATTTTTATACGTTTGTATTACTTAAACGTATGATACGTATAAAATAAATGATACTAGATTGCTTAAAAGAAATTATTTGTATCATTACGATAGAAAATACGGATTTCTTATTTTATTCGATAAAGCATCAAAGTAGGTCACGAATTATCCGTTTGAGTACCACTATGCTAGTGTTGGCGGTATCTACATACGCGTTTATGAAGGATATTTAAACCTATGATGTCTTGAATGAGCATGCAAGCAATTTAAATTTAGATATTATTACAGGATATTATTTTATCGAGTGATTTTATGTTAATGATAACAATACAAATTATAAAATTTTGCACTCTTAATTTTGTACTTAGTGAATATGAGGAACTTAATAAATATAAAATAGTTAATCTGCTTTTCTTGTATTAATTGAATATGATTTAATATTGATACTTGATATTAAAAACAAATTGTGTTATTAATATTTGTTAATAATTATTTACGTAGGTTTTATTTATTTTATTATAACAAATATTCTATATAGAACTATAATCTTCAGATTTATTTATTTGTATTTGTCATTTTTCTTTAAATCTACTTTTGTAAATTATTTATATATATATATATATATATATATATATATATATATATAATTAGTACATAGTACATATATATAATTAGTACATAAATATATATAATATATATATATATATAGTACATAAATATATTATAAATAAAAGAGTTGTATTTTTTATACCTTAAACATATCGTCTCTTATGTTCTATACTAGGATGTATTGCTTGATCACATGGAAATCTCTATAGTTGAAACCGAAAAGCGTGCAAATGGTGCATTGAATTTGAGAGAGTTTTATACGGTCTACCTCATTGAGACTAAGTAAGTGAACCTATTTTTCTTTACCTAATGAAGTTAAAATAGAAATGTTTTAAGCTTATGTACATTTAACTTTCAATTGTCTGTGTTTGCAAAAGTTACTCCAACATTTATAAAATACGTATATGTATATTAAATATTATTGTAGAATTACAGATCCAGACTTTAAAGGTGCACTCACCAAAGTAAGTTCTCTATGGCGCCGATACACAGAATTTGAACTACTCCGAGCTTATTTGGAAATTTCCTATCCATATATTGTACTGCCTCCGTTACCAGAAAAAAAAGTTTTATACGCATGGCAAAAGGTTACCACTGATACGTTTGATCCAGATTTTGTTGATAGACGAAGAGTTGGTCTTGAGGTATACTATTTGTATTTATTCATTGCTTCTTTATTTGAAGATATGTATGTAATATTTATAATAAATTTGTTTCTAAGAATTTCCTATTGAGGGTAGCCTCGCATCCTATATTGTCTCGTGACGAGCATTTTATGGGATTTTTGCAACAAAAGGATGGTTGGAGGGAAAGCATTAAAGAAACAGGTAAATTCTGTCAAAGAAGTATATATCTTATCATCTATTTGTATTATTATTTATTTATACATTTATAATGAGCGTTGTAATCATCAATGTTTTATGGTAGGTTATTTGCAATTAGTAGAATCAAAATTAAAAGCACTGAGCGTAGCAGTGCGATTAAGGAAACCAGATAAGCGATTTGAAACAATCAAAAACTATGGAATTGAACTTCAGGTATGTTCATCATTAAGAAAGAGTAAATTTTTGTAGTGGTACATATCCGTTTAATATTTCAGAATAATTTATGTAATGTTCTTCGAGTACGTGCGCGACTTGTAGAAAAACAACACAGTTTGTACAAATTACATGCAAATTATGGTCGTGTATTTAGCGAATGGAGTGCCATAGAAAAAGAAATGGGTGATGGGCTACAGGTATTCAAGTTTATATATATTATAGATATTTCTTAACATTTTATCTCTAGAAACGTTAGAATGACCAATTTTTGTGTGAAAGTTCTAAATGATAAGACGTAATTGAATTACGCTATAAGTATATATATTGCAAAGCGCACTGCATTACAGCACCTGTTTTCTTAGAAATCGGGTCACTACTTGGATTCATTAGCAGCTACAATAGATACAACCCTTGAAGAAGAGGAACTAATAGCAGATCAGTTGAAAGAATGGTTGTTTGGTGCTTCTGCGTTGCAAGCGGTTGTCAAACGAAGAGAAGCTTTACAGTTAACCAAAGATGAAGCTCACGATGCTTTAACCACAGCATTTGAACAAAAAGAAAAAATTATACAAGGTTCTAAATTATACTAAGTACTATTACCACTCAATTTACAAATATGGGATTTTTTGAGCTAATGCAGTTTATTATTGTAGGTAAATGTGGTTTAATGTCAAGATTATTTGTATCTGTGGATACGGAAGAAGTTCGTGAATTAAAAATGCTACAATTAGAGCAAAGGATTGCGCAACACGAAGAAGCTGTGAAGCAAGTGGACGAAGACTTAAAGTAATATATCTTAATTAAATATTTTGCACATATTTATAGCATATAAAAAATATACTGTGAAACTACGCGTAATACATTTCTCTATATTTTGCGTGTAATGTTTTTAGGTCTTTCTCTATTAAAGCGATGATGGACATTGAAAGATTTCAACACCAAAAAGTGGTAGATTTAAAAGAAATTTTGGCAGCTTACTGCATTTTACAATTTAAGCTTGCTAGAAAGGTAAAATTTTTGTATATTATTATTTAACTAATTTACTAGCTATCTTTGTACAGATGAATCGATGTTTCTGTAAATAATTGCAGGGGTTGCAAGCTTGGCAGCATATCAAGAGTTGTCTGGAAAGTATGCCATAGAAATGTTTTCTTATCGAAGCTGACACAGAACAATAATTGTTCCACATACTTCGTGCGATATACATTCCTATAATTGTAAGCTCACTCATACTGTACGCTTATTATTACATCAATGTACAAGATTGTTTTTATTATTTAATGTTAGACTAGATAATATTATATATACATATATATTATATATACACACAATTCATGTTGGATATATACATAGTTATGTGAGACATTATTTAATATTTATATGTATTTAGTATGTTCTTGTTGTACACGTAAGATATAATTAACCAATTATGTGAATGTTCAGGCAGTACTTAAGGGTTGTCATAAGCGAAGATCTGTGTGATTTATATATAATATAAATCACCAAGCGAAATCCCTAGAATGTTAGTTACGAAAGTTGGAAAAATCGTTGCTGTAACTTTTTATACACTGTCTTACATCTGCTCAATATGCTTCAATTTCATTGACGTCGATTAGATCCCGGATTGTATCTCATTTATCGATACAGTTGTTGCATTTATTTTTCGTAATACTTAGGAGCCTTAATCTCATTGATAAATGATAAAATTGAAGATTTGAAATACTATTTTCTACGTGTGAATAACTATGTTTTCTACTTATATACCTGGTTTAGTATATTATAGTATAGTAATTTAAACTGCATATTAGTTTCTCTCCTCTTCTGTTTTTCAGTTTTTATTAGAATTTGTTTAGGTTATACATTTTGCAATGTACTGCATTTAGAATCAATGAATGTCTATTATACCAATGTTAAAATTTGATAGCAATTCCTCTATAACGATAACAATTTTCATGGTTTCTTGTCTCTTGATAAAGAAAACAATCTTTTTCTCGATTCAGCTTCCTACATTTTGTTTCGATTAGGTGTATGCAATATGTTTAAAGGTACATCACACAACGTATGTACGTTATACATATGTTTGCTCATTAATACTTCTTAAAATCAATAATATAATTTAAATAACATTAAATATGATAAATTAAATATTTCTTTTTCTATTAAATATCTAATATATACCATATTTATAACGAATAATTAATGTTATTTGTAATGAATAATTAGCTTGAACAAAATTTATTGTAATACTTTGGGCAACAATTAATTGTACAAGAAATTCCTAATAATTTAAATAAAATATGTGACACTACATTATGATCTTTTATTACTACGAAATATCTTGCTAATGGAATTATTTATCGTTGTCTCTATTATACGTTTTGAATGTTATAAAATCAAGTTGTTTCGAGATATACCAGGTATGTAAGTATGAAACCGGAATTTTTGCAAAGAAATTACACATTTATTGTATGAAAATGATAAAAAGTGTTTTATTCGAAGTATTGCCCATCGCTAGTTATACATTTTTGCCATCTTTCTGGCAATTTGTGAATGCCACGCCAAAAGAACTGTTCCTCTTTTGAGGCAAACCAGTCGTCAAGCCATT